>APFE031066614.1:107405-182107 GCA_000404065.3 Pinus taeda
GAATCAAAATAAATTCATATCTCCATGAATACTTATCAGAATCGGATGATCTTTATATCAATCCTACACCTCTCGACGAGAGGAATCTAATAAAAATATTATCAGCCATGAATAAGATGACCCACATGAAGTTTTTCCCTGGTTGCCAATTTTAACAAGTAGGGGATGAGAAGGGGCAGCCAAGGGTCACATCCTAAGGTACAAAGGTAGCTAATAAGAGGGAAGCCCACACTTGGGTTTATAATGTATAGGAGGGAGCAATCGTGGTACATGAGGTGCCCCGACCTTGATTTTTCCACCCTTTTTTATATGTCTTTAGTCTTTTTATGGTTTTCTTTGATTAACTGCTTGGGGCTCAAGGGATAAGAGCATGATGCATAAGATATAGCAGTGAATACCCACTTTTAAGGTAAGGCGGTTCATTGCCCACTAGAGGTTGGGATAATCATGGGTTCCTATATGATGAAAGAGGCTCATAGAACCTATAGGAACCAGGGTGATGACCATGATGATGGAGTACAGCTCATGTATTAGCTTTCGCCCACGTGCTAAATGTGTTTGTCCCAGCCATCTTTTGCATTTTGTGGTACATTTTCCTATTGAATGTGGCGAAATATGCTTTTATCTTTCTTTTTAGTTGCATCAACCTCCGAGGCATCATTTCAAGCCTGACCCAAGGTGTGGGCAAGGGGAAGGGGCAAGGTAACCCTATGTGGACCCAGTGGAGGAATGTGGACCTAGGCGAGAGGTATGATGAACGAGGTAATAATGAGCGGAAAGAGGGTAATATGGGCATATATGGGAGCGGGACCACGCAACCAAAATTGGGGTTTCCCATGAAATACCATCCCTAAAGCCAAATGCTCAGTAAAAGAGATTCCATGGGACTAGGATGGAAGGTTAATATCCAAAAGGGGTCTAGGGGACAAGGGCACAGACCTGACCCATTCTTTCTGCCGAATTCCCCCATTAATCCATGCCCAGAAGTGTCCATGATAAGCAAACTACAGTACTCAATTACCAAATGAAAAGGCATACCTTTAGGTTCAGGAGTCCTGCCTTCAAACATACTATCATGGCAGATGGATGAGGGACCACATCGTTACCTCAAGTGGCGGAGAAATGGCACAATGAGCTAGCTAGTGGCTGCAAGGGTTGTTGGCTAAGGACCATCTTGGAGAAAAATAAAATCTCCAAGGGATATCACCCACAAAATGGTGGGTAACAGTCATCCCCTGTACTTGTAAGTGAAACCAAAAATCCTTCATTCTTGATTCTTCTAGAGTGATTGAAGATGATTCTTCCAACGAATCTTCTTACAATTTTCAAAAGATTGAGTCTCATCTTCAAATCGCTGGTCATTGAGAGAGTGGCCTTTTCTTCCAAGATTGCTTTCCTTCCTTCAAATGATAGCCAACAAAATGATCTTCAAATAGTCCTTCCTTCACCTTAGCTCTGAAACCATGTTGAGAAATCAATGCATGTAGATATTAGGGTTTGATTCCTCTTTTCTTGATAATTTCTTGTGATTTATGTTGGCTTCTTTTACTACTTTATTATGTTCTCTTTCATCAAGCAATTACCAAATTAAAAATGTATGAATATCACAAGAACAAGGAACACAAGATATAGGCACTTAACCAGGGAAAAACCCCTATCTAGGGGAAAACCCAGTCCAACTCTTCCACTCATAGAATCAAATCAAAATGAGACAATCCAAGACCTTTTGACCTAGAAAAAAGACCTCCTCCAATCACCAAGTCGGCCCTTCCTTCATGTGGACAAACTCTGTGAAATCCTCCAAGTGTCAGCTCCTCAAAACTGATTCAATCCAGAATTTCGGCCCCTAGCTATAGAATTTCGGACCTGCAATTACTGCAGAAATTTTGGCCCCTGCAACTTGCCCAAAAATCCTAGAAAACTCGCACGTGTGAAAGAGAGAGATGCTCCAAACTTCGATTTTGCTTCTTCCTTGAATTAGGTTTTCGTTTCCTGCAATTCGCTCTCTTTTTCATCTACATTCTCTTGTAGATCGAACATGTGAATGTGTGGTTCCAAATGAGTCGAGCTCCCTGAATTTATACTGCTTTTGTTGGGTTGAATAGCCCTAATCTGGGCCAACTTCATCAAGATAGGGCCGACCTAGTGAGGGGGTGAAAAATGACACTTTTGACTCAAGAATAATTTTCTTTACATGATACAAATGCCCAAGAAGGGTATAATAAATATGACAAAGACTCTTTTGACTCTTGACAAAACCTAGAAGCCTTCAATGGAGGCTATGACCTAGAAAATAAATAAAAGAGCATGAAACCCATGCTTCAAAAATATTTTTCTTTTACAACAAAATTTATTTTTCTTTTCTTTCGACAAATACAATTATGAAGACCGACACTAGTTACATTCTTCAACACGCCGAGAGTAGCAACCAGCTTCCAAATTATGAGATTTGTGAACAGCAGCCACGTTATGAGCAGCTACCAATGAGAATCATCTTGCAGTGTGAGAACAGCTTCCAGGATCCAGCATTTGCCATTTTCAGATTTTCTCAGGCCATATATTTCTAGGTAAGCTTGTTCAATGTCCACACTGCTTTTAGGTTTTAAATTTCAATGGCATCTTGATCTCATTTTAGTCTTTTCCTGAACAGTTGACAGTTCTAAGTGAAACAGTGAATATTATTATTAAAGGAACTTATTACCTGTTCACTGTTAGCCTTTAGATCTAGTCTAAAATTGTAAACATTAAATTATATTTTGCAGGCAGTGAAAAGTTTGTAATAGTGTCACACAATAATTATTGGGTTTTAGTATTTACAATTTCATCCTATTTAGTATCATAATTTATAAGTTTATTAGCCTATTTAAGTAGTTCATGTAATGAGTAATATATCTTCTCATGACTTAATAGTTTTACGCAATGGTGTCTCACCTAAGGTAATGTTTAATTCTATGTCTATAGTTTATATTTTACTTAGCAACGTTTTAACTTTTTCTGCACTAAACCAGCAACGTTTAATTATTTCTGTTTAAAAAAGACAAGGACACAATGTTTTTATCTAGCCTGAGAAATGGTTATTCATAAGATAGATTAGAAAATGGTACACTTTATTTTCGAAGTATTGTTTTGTTGCCTGGTCTTCTCTTGCCCAAAATAAATGGCCATTCCTGTTTGCTTTAAAATAACAAACTCTTGACCATTGTATTCCTAACAACCCAAGCTCATCTCACCATTATGCTAAACTAACGTCACAGCTAAGTATTTTTTTCATATCAGGAACTAAATCATCGTATTGAATTTGAAAGACATAATATCTTCATCCTACTTAGAAGCATTGAATTAAAGTGATGAACTCATTTATGTCAGCATGGTCAATGCAGTTGGGTAGCCATATCGTTTAGCTTCCCTGTCAGGGTATAACACTAATGTTATTTAAAAATGACTACAAGGTTCCTTGCGAAACATAATAGCACTAGATATCTCTATATAGTCATCAACTGCACTCAGCGTTTGGTATACTATGACACAATGGCATGTGAAACAGAGATGGATCTCAATCTGTCTCTCTTTTATTAGGAAAACATGTATATCTCAGACCACTGTCAAAGGTACTAACAAAAAGATAAATATATGAAAGAAATTTGGCACAATGAATTACCGAACCCTCCTGCTGGAGGAAAGCGATGAGCAGCATCACCAACAAGTATGACTCTATCATCACAACAGGAAAACTTTTCAGCAACTTCTGCACGCATTACCCACTGCTTTATGGATTTGATCTCTATGTCTACATGGTCATCGCCTACCAAATTAAGAATTGATTTCCTACAGACCTGCAAAAATGCAAACAGAGAACACAATCAGTGCATTCAATTTGTAAGTTTTCCATGCTCAACTGACAAAAATTACATTTGTTCTTTGAGGCGTAAACTGGGCACACAATCATTAGCAGCCCTTAAACCATTACTTCAACTCAGAAATTAAGCTAGCAAATATACCAGTCAACTGAAATATTTCATCACAAGAAGTACAACTTAACTGTTTCCTCGGATATAACAGGACTTCAATAAACCTCTTGTTGTAAGCTAAGGACCACAGTCCCTTACAGTGAATGTCTGTGATAAATGGTCACAAGCATATTCTTATTTTGACAGATCAGGGGAATCAGCTTTTTATTCCATTTAAGCAACACAAATAATTTCTGGAATCAAGAATAAGATAAAAAGATACAAATTTATCCAAGGGCTAGATTGCTTGGTAGATGCTGTTAGCTGGTTGACAGAAGTCTGGGGATCAAAACCCATTGAGTCCCCTAGGGTTACCAGCCAATATTTCAGCTACATCACTTGTATATTTCAGCCAATATACAAATGAGGAACTATATTTGTTTGGTAAAGAAAGATAAAAGCTACAAACCACAAGAAGTTCCTTAACCCATTAGTCCCAACCAACATTCACAGATACATTTGTGTGGGAAACACTGTTATAAATCTTTTGCACTTGCTACATAACTTGACCTTGTTGAATTTGTAACTAGGTTCGGTCTTCATAATGTATGATGTTGTAAAGATTCAATAAATAAATACATAAATAAATAAAATTATTTATATAAAAAAAAAAAAAAAAAAACAAAAACAAAAACAAATTGTCATGTCCCATGTGGACATTTGAAAAGAAAAAGAAAAATTTAATTTTTTTATGTACCTTTAGGTCAAATCCCAACTGCCAAATTGGCCTTCCAGATGACAAGTCGGCTCAGCCTTTAGAGGCACCTTTTCTGACATGGAAACAACTATATATTGGCATTTATTCTCCACCATTTGGCAAGAAATTCAGTGTTCTTCTGTGGACAAAAAATTCGGGTATCTGAGGCAGCTTGTGTGCAATATCAGAGGCAATTATGAGACGGTTTGTGTATAACATCTGAGGCACTTCGCATGGCATAGCTGAGGGAGAACAAAGGGCATTTCTGAGGAATTGTTAAGGACAGGCATGTGGAAGAGGTATGCCAGACATGAGACAACTTATGGACAGAACTTCATGAAGACTGATAGTGAAGGGCTGACTTGGCACTTGGGAAGTCATACTCGTCAAATTGTATATGACTTGGATTTCTCTCTTTGACAAAGATTCTAAAGGAAAGGATTGATGGGTTTTTCCCTGGCCTCTGGCCACTTATGCTGTCTATTGTCCTTTTGTGCACTATGATCTTTACTTTCTTGCTTTATTGACTGCATAATTGCTTGATGACATAATTGTTGAAAAATCTAGGGCATTAGCATTAGGTGATTTCTCTTCTATTAGCGACTGCTTGTGAATGTTTTTTACTTGTTTAGATTAGGATCTTCTTCATGTTAGATTATTAGTGTTCTTCTTCATAAAACAGTAACCAATGCATGAACATAAATAGACAAGAGACACAACATGTAGGCTATGAGCCAAGGCCAAAACCTCTCACTCTTTGAGAGGAAACCCCACACAAAAATTCTTCTTATAGAGATTCAAATTGATGAATACCAAGACCAAGACCCTTGTCCTATTAGCCACTCCAAGACCAAGACCCTTGACCTATTAGCCACTCCAAGACCAAGACACAAATCCTCTTCCACTTTCTCGATTACTCTTTCTTGGTTACTTCAGATCTTGCACCATATGGACTGTGATCACTGAGTTTATCAAGGATGACAGACTTCTCCTTCTCCAGTAGTATCGAAATCCGAAGTCATATCACTGAAGCGTAGTCACTATTGATAGCACCGAGACCTTTCTCTCTTGCAATAGTACTGTGATCTTGTCACATACTTCTGACCTACTTCCTGTGGTGGCATTGAGTATTGCGAGACAGAGATTACACCAAGAGATTATACTGAGACTTTGTCTGCAGTGTGCACTGTGATTTCTGTGTTTACACTTCACTGTCCCTTGAGAGATCTTTACTGTCCCTTTGAGATCCTTCCGAAATCCATACAAACTTCTTGACTGTGATGATGTCCGAATTAGTCTCTTATCCTTTCTGCTGTCACTATGACCTGAATTACGGAGGGATCCAAATTCCCTAGACTGTGAGATGGCATCCAATTCAATCATGTACCTTTATCGAGCTTCTGTACCGAACTTACTTCTGCACTAGGTCATCCGAATAGAGATCCAAACTGTTCACTGTCTCTTCACCCGAAATTACAGAGAGATAATGTGAATTCTTCATGGTCCGAAATATGAAGACCCTAGCCACATATATATGGTAGTTTGTCCTAAATTATGAGCCGATTTGAGCATTGAATAGATGTGTCCCTTGAGTGAACTGACATGAGCCATTATTTCATCTTGCAGGCCCACATAGGAAGAGGACTGTGCTTACCTTTGGAGGGCTATTTTACTAGAATACATTTGACATATCTTTATACATGACATTGACTCTTTGACAAATCCTAAGGCTCTCAATGGGAGCCATCTAAAATAAAACTCTTGCTCATGACACTCATGAAGCAAGGCATTACAAAAATAATTTTATTTTCTTCTTTACATCATTTACAAAAGTCACAATTACATGTCATTATGAAGACCGAAGCTAGTTACACTTTTCAACAATAATTAAAATGAAGAGAATGCGAAAAGTGAACATATAATCAGTCACAAGTAATTATCATGATCAGAAATTCTAGATTGCACTCGAATTTCAACATAGTTTAAGAGCTAGAAGGAGTTGCAGAGCAGTCATCTGAGTTACATATTTGTGATGAGGTCCAATTTATCTCAGAATGAAGCCATCTCTGATCCAAAGATCCTCCCTGTGGATATCTCTGTGATGATGTCCGAACTTCCTTGGATAGTAACTTGATCAAGCCAAATGATCTATATACTATGGATATGATCCCTGTGGTAGACCGACAACTAATGATATCTCTGTGGTTCAAGACCAAGCCACCTCCTTTCTAAAACAGGTCCAAATCTCTGCAATAAAAATCCGAACTTGTAGAAGGTGATCTAGACTGAACAATCTGAATCCATGAAGCATGCCAAAGTCAAAATTTCATCTCTGGTTTAAATGGCATCCAAGTTATGAACTAGTCTGAGTCTGAGGTTCGAAATGAAGGAGGGTCTGCAACAATTTTGAGTTTGTACTCTTGTAAAATGAATCTCTGTGGCATACAAGTCTGAAGTATGATATCTGTGGCATGCGATCTCTGAAATCTGAAGTATGATCTCTATGGAATGATATATCAGATAAATCTGCAATTGATCCGAGTTAGGGTGCTGATATGGGCCTGCAGTGACAATCGGAGTTCTGGGAGCTATTCAAGGAGTTGACATCTTGCTAGTCACAATTTCAGACATGTTGTGGTTGAGAGCAGTGTTGCGAAAATCATGATTAAATCGGGATTTTTTCCGCATGGCAATTTAATCAGCCAATGTTATCGGCGATTTTTCCAGAATGAAGAAACTGTAATAAAACCATAAAAATTGTCAAAAAAACGAAAAATCGTGAATTTTTTTTCGAAAATGAAAAAATTGTGATAAAATCATAAAAATCACCAAAAAGATGTGGATGGTTTAGATACCAAAAAATTGTAAATTTTTTATTTTGTTTTGTACTTTTTTAAATTTTCCCAATGTTCTGCCGATTTTTACGATTTTTTCCTTTTTTGGACCTTTGCCGATTTTATCCCGATCGTGATTTCTGCACCATTGGTGAGAGTATATGACGAGAAGACAATCTGATGATAGGGTTCTACCCTTAAATAAAAGAAGATGAGACCTAATCAAGATACTATATAGCCGACCTGATATCCTTACGAAATTGGAAAAGGATTAAACTAGTACGTATCTCTGCCTAATCTAAATGACTTTCAAGAATTAACTTGGTACGTATCTCTGTCTAAAGCTTGACACTCACGATATGTATTTATTTATTTTTAAAGATTTGTCAGCAAAATCTAGTCTAGGCCTAGTCATAAATATGTTCTTGTTGAATCTAATAACTTTTAATCCAATGAAGCAAGATGATCTCAACATGCTGTAAAGGTATGTGCAAAATATGGTGCTCCTTAAAATATTAGAAGACTGAGTCAATATATTGATATTATTGACAAATGTGAATACAATATTGTTTAATACTAAGTGGCATTGTTTTCATGTGAATAATAACCAAATAAGTACAAGGACCCAAAAGACAGAGATCTGGATTGCTATAACGTCCACAAGGTATGTACTATCAAGTCACATTTCGAAATTTTGGTTGAAGGACCAGGTATGATTCTAATGAAAAGAGATCTGCAGTTAGACTTGTGGTTCTCATTGAAACTATTAATAATGCCACACTTGAGTGTATCATGGATTAATCTAGAGATTGTAAAGTATACTTAGAAAAACCTTCAAGGTCAATCATGAAAAGGATTCCCTTCATTCTCAAGGAGTCTCAATCATATAACATATGTTATGCAACCAGGTCACAAAAAGATAGAAAAGATAAATCAACGACTTCAAAATAACCCTCTATGATGGGGAAACCTCCTTTACATTACACAAATGAATAATTCTTGGACGATACAAATGACAAGACCTCCTCTCTATATATAGGATTCTAAGGGGTCACAATATGATCAGAGCCGACATAACAATAATAATGTAAGGGCACAACAAAAACAATAGTGGGATTCTATGGGGCACAATAATAACAATATTTGTAACTAACCTGTTTGTTTAAAATATTGCATTATGCTTAGAAGCAGAGCATGAAAAGATGTATTGTAAGTGACAAAACATAACCGATACGATAGGTGCTTGGATCATTTTTCTTGCACATGAAGACTAAGTTATTGTGGTACAATCAATGTTAGACAGTGAGTGAACAAAACATCGATAAGCTCCATCTCTAGTATAAGGCATATAAATGGCATTTCAAGGTTTTGCAACTAACACATTAGTAATAAGTATACTTGTAGAATTTGCAAATTTGAAGGATGGCAAGTTTTGAAGACTTTGGATATTGAAGCATCTAGGGTTTGTAAACCCCAACAAAAGTTTGAACCTGAAAACCCTAAGGATAGTCCATAGGACAATTGTTTTCGCTAACAGAGGAGTACTGGAATCTAGGTTAGGATCTTAGAATCTCTGACATTACTAATCCAAATACCAAAACAAACTACTTTGCACAGCAAAATATAAACAACATTAAATCAACATGTTGACCACTGCGTGTCAACTACCCATAGCAGTACACCCCTTTTTCACAAAAAGGGACAGCGCTTGATCGAGATGTTCCTGCCATTCAGCAGTCATCGTCATTCTCCTGATCTTATTAAAGTTGTAAACCCAGTCTGCATTTTGATGTAAATAATCTTAGCAGAGCTGAGTCATGTATGTAAATTGCCTAGGTGGACCTAATTTTCTAGTGATAATCTTCATTCCGGAAGGTTTTTCGTCTCACCGATCCATGATCGGCAGATTTTTCCTTCAACCTGACCCCAAAGCCGGAATGAATTTTATCATTAGAGTCTTAGGAGATCCTAGCGGTGTTAATCTGCTAAATATGTTTGGTCGCAGAACTGGGTGATCTATGAGGGTCTGTCAAGGGGGCTTTTCCCCTTGAAGATGTAAAATTTGTAAACAGTCATGATGTAAGAGTCTTGAGGGTTGAAAATGTTAATCCCCTCATGCGTCTATAGTCCTAGGTCCTAGGGAATTTTTTCCAAAGGCTATTTGATGACCATGATAAAAACAATAAAAATAAAGATAAAATATATAATAAATAATAAAATAAATAAAATAAAAAATACTAAAAAACAATAAAAAAATTTAAAAAATAATAAAATAATGATATTTTGAATTTTTTATTTCGACCAGTGTGGAAAAAGTCCCGAAAAAATCGGGATTTATTCCTAAAAACGCGATTTTTTCAGCGAAAGGATTAAATCGGCTGACTTTTTGCCGATTTTTTCACAAACGAAAAAATCGCGATATTATCGAAATATTCCCGATAAAATCGCGAGTCGATCCAAAAAATCGTGGTGAAATTTTTTTAGCTGATAAAATGGCGGAAAGGGTTATTAAGTCGGTTTAATTTGTGCGTTTTTCATTGCGTTTGAACTTTGGAGAACCGAGAGCTCAGAGAACAAGGGTTTGATCGTGAACTTTGCATCGTGCAAGCGTGGAGAGGAGCCGGAATCCGGATTGAATCGATTGATAGCATTGCGGCTTGCCTGTGGTCTGACGGAGTCATGGTTCAGCAAAACAATTACCTCAGGTCTGCAGCCGCGATCTATCACCATGTATGACGGACCACGGTTCACCTTTACTTAATCCACCTCTTCCATCATTAATCACTGCTGAATTAACCAATATTGTATTTGTTCACGAGCTTCATAAATTAGCTAACCATGGTTTAGTTCACGAACATTATAAATTAACTAATGTTGTATTTCACATATTGATACGTAAGAGAAGTTAAGGTGAAGTTCTAAAAACGTTTTTTAAACATTTGAAAAGACCGTCTAAATTTTCCAAACCAAGGACAATGACCAGCGACAATATTAAAAGGCTGACAGCGAAGGAATGCAAAATCTTAAAATGTGTAGAACCAACTAAAATGTGCAAACTTCGCTAGTATATGTGCCTCAAATTCCCACTAAAATGTGTAGAACCAAAAAGTGCATTTGAAACTATATCATATGGTATATTAGCTGCCTACAGTTATATCTTTTTTTTCATCTACAATAAGTATATTAATATTCCATCTACAATTTATATTAACTATATTTATTAATATATTTGTGTTATCAGTTTATTATAAGACTATTTTTTAGAAACTTAAAGTTATAACTATAATTGGATTTATTAATTATTATTGCGCAAACTGTAAAAAACAAAGATGAAAAGAAAGTACATACTTTGAATTTTGAATTTTTATAGTGATCAAATAAATGCCATATCAGTGATTTAGAACATGATCCAAAGAACATTAGGTTGAAATCATTGGCCAATGCTTCATCCAGCCGTTGCTGAAAGAATAAGTTAACGTTTGTAGTTGGAAGGTTACTCATTTTATGTTTAGATATGTGGTTGTTTTTTGTATGGATATTATTATTCTAATAAAAAATTGCAACGATGTGTAAAGAATTGGGATTCAGCAGTGATTAATAATAAAAATGCTAGATAAAAAAGTTCTTTATCAGCACAGAGGCCACCTCTTCCATCAGCTTCTAGAGGACGATTGAGTCCATTTCATTTTGTATCCCCAGGGGCAGGGTCTTCTTCCTCTAGAGGAAAAGACAAAGCCATTCCCTATTCCCGTAAAAGGGGAAGAGGATCTCAGTGACTGATTAGTGATTACTTGATGACTTTTAGATGACTCATGATGTACATTTATTATATTTTTTGTTGATATTTTGACTCTTGAGAGTTGAGACTCAGACAGGACTCGAGATTCAAGAGTTGATTCACTATTTTGATATGTGATGTAGCACTAGACTTCATATACATATTATATATTAGCTTTCTTTACATGTTTATGTGGAAATGCATTTATTTGATGTTGTGGATACTCTAGATGTTAAAAAAAATTTAAAAAAATGAATAATTTTGTGTTTTTTTAATTTTGCCGACATTTTGCCGACTTTTTCGGAAAACTCCCGACTTTGCCGAGTTTTTCAACTTTTGGACCCTTGCCGAATTAATCCCGACTTCGACTTTTTCCACACTGATTTCGACAGATGAGATTAAGAGATGTCGTAATCCTCATCGACGGTCGAGATCGTTTTGACATGGATCACTCAAACTAGCCGTTGGGATTTTTTCTTTTAAATAGGGTGCTAGGGGTCATTTGAGATGATATTGGATCTGAGTCTTGTGCTGAAGAAGCTCTCTCTTGTAAACTTTTTTGGTGCTAATAAAGAAGACTTTGGGGTCAAAAGCTTGTTGGTGTTACTCTCTTAAAGTGCTGTGAGCAATTTTATTTCTGCATATTTTAATTTTCAGCCGTTAATGACAGTTTAATGAAGAGTATTGTTGAGCATAGGTATCTTGTTCACATGCTAGGGTTTGAGTAGTATTAGGGTTTCTGACGTAATGGCAGGTATCTCCATTGTGTCTGAGATCTAGTACTGCTTTTTCTCTCTTATTTGACGGTTGAAGTGAGCTATGCAGGAAACCCTTGAAAATCAGTGGGCGTTAGGGGAAGTTCTAGGCTGAACCAGCCAACTCCCATAGGCGCTTTTCGCAAAGCCCAGCTGGTTTTGATCCTGGGTTAATCATTTAGTCTTTTTTCTGAATTGCATGAGAGATTTTCCTAACGCATTTCAATAGCTATCTGAAGTTTCTCAAAATTTTCTTCAATAATAACTGATAAATCTGGCTTTATAGAGCTGAAATTTTGAAATTTTTAATCAGTTTTCAGGGTTTCGTTTCAAATTTTTGCATATTGTTCCTGGGTCTTCTATTTGTGAGATTTGCAGGCTGCAGGGTTCTCAAAATCTTTTAAAGGAATTTTAAGCAAAATCGTGGGTATCAGCGTGGGTAGTTTTCAACGCATTCATGCTCCATCTACTGTTGCCGCGTCCATCTCATCTGCTGCAAGCATAATACCATTTCAAATTTTAAAGTTTTTCGTGGGTATCAGATACGCACTAAAACTTCTCCACCTGCAAACAAGCACAGAAAACGCTTTCCACATTCTCAAAAAGCTAGCCACGTATCATGCAAAACTTTCAATTTAGGCTGCCCACTGCCGATCATTGAGCCGTCAATCAGCCTCTTTGCTGCGTCCTCCCGCCTGCAAGCTTTTTCGTGAGGCCCCTTCACGCTGCAACTACTTGACTTCCAATCCCTCGCGCGGTTCATTCTCATCGTTCTGGCCAGCATTTGTCCGCAGTTTTTCCCTCCATCGCAGCTCCGGTTCCTGCATCCAAAACCTTGTCCGTTCCAATCTTTCCCGTGTCCTTCTCCTCTGCCCGCTGTCAAAACATTGAGCCCGTCCGCGTAACCCTGTTCACCGCCATCATCCAGCCCGTTTATGCGTTTTCTTCCGCCGTCAGACCCTCGAGCAGCAAGCAAAACGTAATTCAGGTTGTTTTGGAAGCCATATGCATAGTTTAGCGTAGACGTAGTTCCATTTAAAATTCGATTTTGGCTTATGTTTTAAACGCTTCAGTATTAGATTTATGCGTATGTGTTATTTTAATTGCGTTTAGGTTTAGTTTTATTTAACTAGTTTTCATTTGTTATGTTTCAGTATTGCTTTTAAATATAAACGTCAAAAACTTTCGAAAAAGCGAAAAGCGTTTTAGGGTTTTTAGGTTAGGGTTTGATTTTGATATTTTAGTTTTAGTTTTGTATGCGTTTAAATTTTAGGAGTTTAGTTTTATTTTAAAAAATTCATAAAAAAAATAAATAAATTAATAAAAAAAAAAACAAAAAAAAAAAATAATAATAATAATAATAATAATAATAATTAGGGTTTTCTATTAGGGCTTTAGATCTTAAATTTTATTTTTTTGGTTTAGTATAGATTTAAAATAGCTTCTTTTTTTTTTTAGTTTAATTTTGTTTTGAAAAAATAAAAAATCATAAAAAACATATTTCTTTAGATTAGATTTTGAATTTTGTTCTAGTTCAGATTTTAGGCTTTAAATTTTTATTTTTATCAGAAAAGCATAAAAAAATTAATATCGTGGAAATATTTTGCCTGTCAAAGTCTTAGCCTGGAAAATTCTATCATGTTCTATTTTGCTTGATGAGATTAAAGTTTTGATGTGGGATGAATGTTTATTTTACGAAATTTAGCATGCTTGAAATATGATATCTGGTTAATGTTCGAATTCGCGCTATTCTATCTTTCAAAGCTATTTGCCAGATCGTTGTTAAAAGCATTGTGAATTTACTGATATCCTGCATTTTTCGAAGTTATTTGATGTTAAATGATTGTTGTGCACAGTTTACATTTCTGCAATATCTGTTAAGCGATCGTTTTGACACCAAACCCATAAGGCACTGGTCCATTAAATTAAACAAATCTACTTAGTGCTTTTCTCTTTCGTGTCTCCCAAACCAACTGGTTCGCCAGTTGGTCGTCCTTTTCCTTTCAGGGTCTACCCCCCTTAGCCGTGGGAGACAGGCTTAAACGGAGAGATCGGGGATCAAAGTGACAGCCCCCGATCTGAGCGTTGTCGTGACAATCTGTGCGACAACATTTTTTGGCACCGTTGCCGGGGACAGAGTTTTTCTGTCCTTGGTCCTTCCCTTCCGAGCTTTACCGCGTTTCATTTCCTGTTCGGGTGGCGACTCCACATCATATATTATCTTCAAGAGTGTATACTAGAAGGCATCCAAGTAGTCTGTGTAATCCTGCTCCTGATTCTGAAAAGGCCCTCAGAGTACGATTACAGAAACTCTCTTCTCGTACACTTCTTGTTAATCTCGGACAAGAAGCCCTTTCTGATATCCTTCTACTTTTTACTCGTCCAGTTGAGCACGACATCATGGACATCTTCTCCCCATGTAACTTTGCTAATATTCCAGGTTATCCCAATGATACTCCAAAACATGGAATGGATAAATTGCCTATCTTTCAGGGAGACAACGCAATCAGTGCCAATTCGCATCTGAAAGCTTTTAGTTCATGGTTGGGGAAATATGCAAGGTCTAATGATTTTAATCATGAAGATGTTAAAATGACCCTTTTTGTTCTAACTTTGGAGGGTGACGCTCTAGATTGGTTTACTGAAAAACCTCAAAATTCATTTGATTCCTTGCAATCAATTGTTAACGCCTTTAAAGAAAAGTACGGGGATAAACGAGAGGGAAGACACCTTGTAAAAGCCATCAGCATAATTAAAAAGAGAGAAAACGAAACTGCTGAAGAATTTAATAAGAGGTTTAACAACATCATTAAAGAATTACCTCAAGATTATAAACCTACTGACAAGTCTCTTCGAGACTTTTACATCGATGCCTTTAGTCCTGAGCCATCTTATGAGTTAAGGCGTGCCAGACTTAATGATTATAGGGATTGCCAAGCCTTAGCTATCGAACTTGAAAAGGACAAGGCAGCATCTAGAAAATCTGAGACCCCAGGTTTCGACAGAGCTGCTACCAAAGTAAAAGAACCTAAAGGAAAAGCAGTTCAAGAACCTGAAAGTGAACTTGTTCTAAAATTGCTTCAAAAGATTGAAACCATGGAACTTAATCATACTAAGGAAATAGCCACTTTATAGAATAGGTTGGTCCAGATGGAAAGAACGCAAACACAAAATTTCCAGCCTCGAAATCATAATAGAAATAACAATTGGCAAAGGAAGGGTCAATCTAGTGAGCAGAGACCTCCTAATCCATTAGCTAATTTGGTTGATAATGCTCCCTCTTACTGTCGGGTTTGTGATGCTCTTCATGAAGAGGCCACTTGTCCCATCGTTGGAAGAATTTTGGATAATGGAATGTTTGGAACAGGTGATCAAATAAATGTAGTAGGTAGCAAGTTTCCTTTGTCTATGAATGATTGGATGGAGGTCAAGGAAAAGAGTCGTGAAGTTATTAATCCTTCATCAGCTTTTAGTATAAATAACCTTGAAAATGAAAATGACATTTTGGCTAGGTTATATGGTGAAAAAACCTCTCCCGAGCAAATCCTGGAAATTGCTAGAGATAAGGGTTTGACCTATCAGAGAAGGGATAAAGATCAAAACGGGAATCAAATTCCCCCTCGAACTTTTTTCCCTGGTGAAAACTCTGGATTAGATGTCGGTTTGGGAAGTTGGTTTAACAATGCCAAAATCTTGGGTTCCCTGTCTCCGAGATTCGCCCAAAATCCCTTCCCCAAAGAGACAAATTTGCTTAAAAGCTATCCAAGGTCCTCAATAAAATACTTCTCAACAAAGACTCTCGGAAGTTGAATATCATGATGCTCCCATATACTTGCAAAGCTTAGATGCTGATAAACAAAGATTCACCAGCCTTTCTTTATTTCACTTGTTAGTTAATGGTTATAGTTGATATTAAATTGCATGTTGGATTCTGGTGCATCAGCTTGTGTAATGACTAAAAGGGTCATGGAACAACTTAACTTAAGAGTTTCTAGACCTTACTATAACATATGTGCCATGGATTCTAAGAAAATTAAAGTGCATGGTTTAATCAAAGATTTGCAAGTTCATTTATCAGTGTACCCAGACATCATGATTGTCATGGATATTGTTGTTGTGGATGTGCCTGATGCCTGGGGTATGCTGTTATCCAGAAAGTGGACCTCTGATCTAGGAGGAAGCATTCAAATGAATTGGTCATATGCTATGATTCCTTCTCCTAGGGGTGATGGTTTTGTAAAACTAAATAGAGAGCCCGAAAGAAAATTTCATGTCGAGGATCCTAAAAAGCCTCACAACGAGATAATCGAAGAACAATCTGACATCGGGAACTATGCCATCATGTCTAATTTCATAATTCCTCTCGATAATAAGATTAAGGATCTCAAGGATAAAGTTTGGTATATGTACTTCGATGGTGCAGCATCTAGGCATGGCAAAGGTGCCGGAATAGTGCTTAAATCTCCCCTTGATCACATTTTCAAGTTTGCCTATCGATTAGAATTTGAAGCAACCAACAATGTCGCTGAATATGAGGCTATATTGTTGGGCCTTGAATTGGCAAAATCTTTGAAGATTAAGTTGCTTAGCATTAAGGGGGATTCTAATTTAGTTATCATGCAGCTTAAAAACAAATTTACATGCAAAAATCAAAGACTTAAGAACTATCGAAATGATGTGTGGGATACTATGGAGCACTTTGATGCCCTTGACCTCGAAGCAATTCCGAGAGAGGAAAATAGTTTGGCAGATGAACTTGTTGTAGCTGCTACTACCTTCCAGTTATCTGATGAGCTAATTAAAGATAAGATCAAAATGGAAGTAATATTTAGACCATCTGTTCCAGATAACTCAGAGCATTGGCAGGTTTTCAATGATGAAAAGCAAGTCATTTGTTTTCTTAACAGTTTGGATGAGTTTGAAGGTTTCCGGATAAATTCTGAGGAGGATGGATCTTTAAATCATGAGCATATCATAAATCCTACTCCGAGGAATGTAGTTGCCTTAGAGCAACATTTTGATCGGCATGATGCCACAAAGCTGAGAGAAGAAAATAAGATGGATCCAGGCGAATATCTCGAAATAAACATTGGTACCTTTGAAAACCCAAAAATTGTTAAAATCGGTAAAGGTACTAATGTGAAGGAAAGGAAAAGGTTAACTGATTTACTTCGTGAATATCGAGATGTTTTAGCCTTTTCTTATGATGAATTAAAGGGTTATAGGGAAGATGTCATGGAACATACTATCCCTTTAAAAGATGAAAATGCTAAACCCTTTCGCCAGAAACTTAGGCAAATTAATCCTAAATTAACCCCGTTAGTTCAGAAAGAGCTTGCGAAAACGCTTGCAACAGGAATTATTGCTCAAACTAGGCATTCGACATGGTGTTCAAATTTGGTGATTGTTAGGAAAAAGAATGGTACGATAAGGCTTTGTGTCGATTTCCGAAACCTTAATCTAGCATGCAAGAAGGACAATTACCCTTTGCCAAACATGGAAACTTTGTTGCAAAGAGTAACCGGTTCTAGAATGATGTCATTGCTAGATGGCTTTTCCGGGTACAATCAGGTATGGGTTAAAAAGGAAGATCGTCATAAAACCACATTCACCACACCATGGGGTACATTCAAATACATCAGAATGCCGTTTGGATTAACAAACGTTGGGGCTACATTCCAAAGGGCAATGGATTATGCCTTCAAAGGACTAATCGGGAAATTTATTGAGATATATCAAGATGATCTTACTGTTTTCTCTAAAGATGGTATCAGTCATGTAAATCATCTTAGGCAGGTTTTCGATAGATGTAGAGAATACGAGATTTCTTTGAATCCAACTATATCTGTTTTTGGGGTAACTGAAGGGAAATTACTGGGCCATATCATTTCTAAGGATGGAATCAAGATCGACCCTGAAAGAATTGAAGCAATTCAAAAGATTCCCCTTCCCCATAATCTCAAAACCCTTCAATCTTTCCTTGGAAAGATAAATTTCATTAGAAGATTTATTCCAAATTACGCAAAAATAGCTAAGCCTATTCAAAGCCTTCTAAAAAAAGATGCAAAATTTGTTTGGCAAGAAGACGGCAAAAGGGCTTTTCAAGAAATCAAATGTGCTATTGCAAGAGCTCCTGTCTTAGTTGGTCCCGATTACTCCAAGGATTTCATGATTTTTTCTTTCGCTTCCGAAGATACCATTGCTGGTGTCCTGCTTCAAAAGAATAAAGAGGATCACGAGCAACCCATTGCTTTCATGAGTAGAGCACTTCAAAATTCTGAATTGAAGTACAATACCATGGAAAAGCAAGCTTATGCCTTGGTCAAGTCTCTAAAGCACTTCAAAACTTATGTGGGATATTCTAAAATCATTGGCTTTCGTCCACATTCTGCTGTCAAGATATATTAACTCAAACTGATTGTTTAGGGACTCGGTGCTAGGTGGGTTACTAAGATACAAGAATATGATTTAGAGATCAGACCCACTAAGCTAGTTAAAGGCCAAGGATTGGCTCAGATGTTGACTGAAAGTAATGAAAAGACTCTTGGTTTGTTTTGTGTTAGCGATTTATCTTCGCCTGAGTTGCAAAGATTAACAGAGCATGAGTGGTATAAGGACATAGTTTATTACTTGATGAATTTTGCCTGTCCTAACCATTTAGTTGCTCATAAGAGAAGGGCTCTTAGATTAAAAGCCACTAAGTATTGCCTTATGAAGGATGGCCTTGGATGGCGAAATCCTAAGGGCATAGTGCTTAGATGTGTTGATGACGTTGAGTCCAAGAAGTTAATCTCTGAGTTTCATTCAGGATTTTGTGGTGGTCATTATGCTGCTAGAACTACCGCCCACAAAATCCTGAGAGCTGGTTATTATTGGCGGTCAATTTTTTTTGATGTGCATAGATTCGTTAGAAATTGTCAAGCCTGTCAACTATTCACTGGGAAACAGAAGCTTGCTGCCCTGCTCCTACAACCTGTCATTGTAGAGGCACCTTTTCAGCATTGGGGTCTGGACTTCATAGGGAAGTTCCATGAAAATTCTAGCAATGGCTACTCATGGATTTTCACTGCTACAGATTATTTTACTAAGTGGGTTGAGGCCATTCCTGCTAAGAATGCCACTGAAAAGGTTATTATGGATTTCATTGAAAATAACATCATTACTAGATTTGGTGTCCCTGCTAAGATCACTACTGACAATGCCAAGGCTTTTAGTTCCTCAGAGTTTTCATCTTTCTGTTTCAAGTATGGTATTGTCTTATCTCATTCGTCAAATTACTATCCTCAGGGTAATGGTCTGGCTGAATCAAGCAACAAGAATCTCATAACCATTATCAAGAAGATAGTAGGAGATAATAAGAGATCATGGGATAGCAAAATCAAGTATGCTTTATGGGCAGATAGAATCACTAAGAAGAAGGCTACTGGTAAGTCTCCCTTTGAACTAGTTTACGGCTTGGATGTAACCTTACCTGTGCACCTTAAGTTGCCAGCTTATCAGCTCCTTCAAAATTTTTCTACTGACAAAGATGTTGTTCAAAATAGAATAGATTAGATTGTGGAGTTAGATGAAGCTCGTAGGACAACTTTTGATGCTATATGTAAAAATTAATCTAACATTAAGAAAAGTTTTGATAAATATTCTCGATCTAGATCTTTGCAGGTGGGAGATATGGTATTGCTTTGGGACCACAAAAATGAGAAACCAGGAAAACATAAGAAGTTTGATAGTTTGTGGCTTGGACCGTACATCATTCGAGACATAGCCGAACCAAACTCATTCCACTTGAGCAGATTGGATGGTGAACCACTTGATCTACCTGCAAATGGCCAAATGCTCAAGCTGTTCTTCAAAGATGATATCTGATGCCATGGGGCATCCTTTGTATTGTATTTCTAACCCTACTCCTTGTCATTTTCAACATTTCGTTTCTGTTTTAGGATTAGATTTACTTTTCATGTTATTAGATAGTTGATAAATGAAGAGCTTCTATCTTTCATGTGCTTAAATGTTATGATTTTTGAATAGACGCTACTTATGTTTTGTTTGGTATTGCATGGGTGCAGATTCTGGATTCTCACATTCCTACAGTGCAGCAACGTGTCCCCAAGTAGAGCCAGATGTTGACCGTTGCGTGTCAACTACCCATAGCAGTACACCCCCTTTTTTCTTCGCAAAAAGGGACAACGCTTGATCGAGATGTTCGTGCCATTCGACAGTCATCGTCATTCTCCTGATCTTATTAAGTTGTAAACCCAGTCTGCATTTTGATGTAAATAATCTTAGTAGAGCTGAGTCATGTATGTAAAGTGCCTAGGTGGACCTAATTTTCTAGTGATAATCTTCATTCCAGAAGGTTTTTCGTCTCACCGATCCATGATCGGCAGAGTTTTCCTTCAACCTGACCCCAAAGTCGGAATGAATTTTATCATTAGAGTCTTAGGAGAATCCTAGAGTTTTGATCTGCTAGATTATGTTTGGTCGCAGAACTAGGTGGTTTATGAGGGTCTATGTCAAATGGTTTCTCCCCCTTGAGATGTAAAGTTGTAAAAGTCATGATGAAAAGTGTCTTGAGGGTTAGGAAATGTTAATCCCTTCATGCGTCTTAAGTCCTAGGTCCTAGGGAAACTTTTTCAAAGGCTATGTTTGATGATCCATAAAAAAAATAATAATAAAAAAAAATTAAAAAAAAATAATAATATTTTGAGAATTTCAATTTTTTAATACATTAAAAAATTCGACGGATGAGATTAAGAGATGTCTTGATCCTCATTGACGGTCGAGATCGTTTTGTCATGGATCACTCAAGCTAGCCATTGGGATTTTTTCCTTTAAATAGGATGCTAGGGGTCATTTGAGATGATATTGGATCTGAGTCTTGTGCTGAAGAAGCTCTCTTGTAAACTTTTTCTGGTGCTAATAAAGAAGACTTTGGGGTCAAAAGCTTGCTGGTGTTACTCTCTTAAAGTGCTGTGAGCCATTTCATTTCTACATATTTTATTTTTCAGCCGTTAATAACAGCTTAATGAAGAGTATTGTTGAGCATAGGTATCTTGTTCACATGCTAGGGTTTGAGTAGTATTAGGGTTTCCGATGTAATGGTAGGTATCTCCATTGTTTTTGAGATCTAGTAATGATTTTTCTCTCTTATTTGACGGTTGAAGTGAGCTGTGCAGGAAACCCTTAAGGATCAGTGGGTGTTTGGGGAAGTTCTCAGCTGAACTAGCCAGCTCCCATAAGCACTTTTTTGCAGAGCCCAGCTGGTTTTGATCCTGGGTTAATCGTTTAGTTTGTTTTATTATTTGCATGAGAGATTTCTAAAGCATTTTCATTTAGCAAATTTGAAGTTTCTGAAAATATTATGATATAACTGACAAATCTGGTTTTGTAGAGCCGTAATTTTGAAATTTTGTTCCGGTTTGTAGGGTTTCCTTGCATGTTCTTTCCAGATTTTTGGGGTTTTCCATTTGTAAGTCACAGGTGCTGATGATTGAAAAGTTTTTGGGGTTTTCAACACGCAGCAAGAAACGCTTCAGATTTTGTGGTGTTCCCTCAGTGTGTACAGGCCTCCAATCTGCATTTCCTAACTATTACATACAGCCTCCACCTGCATTCAAATTTCACGCTGCCTCGCTCTCTTTTCTCCTGTACGCCATCAAAACCATCTGCTGGCCATTGCTCCACCTCTCTCTGCTCGCGTCCAAACTCACTCCATAAAAAAACAGCAGCCCATCTCCCTTCTCCTCCACGCTGCATCTCCTCAGGCTGCCCACGCAGCTCCTTCAATACGCCCTCAAATCTTCCACGCACCTCACGCATAATCTGCAAAGCACACAAGTGAAAAACGTGTTTCTTTTGGTGTATGCGAGCCACCGTCCAGCAAACTTCAATACTTTGAGCCACCAATCCTGCAACAAACCTGCGTGCGTCCGCCCATCGTCAAAGAGCATTTCCGCCACTTAAAATCGTTGGAACCTGCAAAACGCTGTAAGAAAACTCGTTTATTCTTTGTCCGGGCCAAGTCTTTCATTACGCTGAGCGGTAAGAGCATTTTCATTGACGTAAGTTTGCTTGATTCAGGCAAAGAACTAAAATCGATTGCCTTTTAAGCTATATGCGTGGGTTTTTCTTGACGTAGCGTAGGTAAATCGATTGTGTTGTTTTGATTTGCATGTCGAGAAGTTTTGGATAGGTTTAGAATTAACAAATCGATGTCATTTTATGACTTGGTTTAGTTACGTATGGTTATTTGGTTTAGTTACGTATGCGTTATTTTTTAAATATGTTTAGGTTTAGTTTGTAGTTAGATTTCATTTGTTTTGATTACGTGTTAGTTTTATTTTAATATATGTTATGTTAATATAGTCTAGGTTTAATATTTATATTTTAGGAATGAATTTTAAATAAAATCAAAAAATTCATAAAAGTTCTTTTAGGGTTTTAGATTTAGATTTAAATTTCTTTTTAGGTTTTTTTTTTTTTTTAGTTAGATTTGTTTTTTTTAGATTTTGTGTTAAAATAATAATAAAAAATAAAAAAAAAAATTAAAAATTAAAAAATATATATATATAAAAGGACTTAAAAAAAAAAAATTTTTTTTTTGGACCTTAGTCTTTAGATAAGACTTTTAAAATTTTCCTTTAGTTTAGATTTTTGCTTTAAAATTTTGTCGGAAAATCATAAAAAAAAATCGTGGAAATATTTTGCCAGTTAAAGTTTTAGCCTGGAAATTTTATCATGTTCTATATTTTTGCTGAGGCTACAATGTTGATGTGAGATTAATGTTTATCTTTTACATGATTTGGTGTCCTTGAAATAATGATATCTGGTTAATGTTCGAATTCGCATTGTTGTATCTTTCAAAGCTATTAATTAAAATTTGTCAGATCATTGTTGAAAGCATTGTGAATTTACTGATATCTTGCATTTTTCGAAGTTATTTGATGATAAATGATTACTGTGCACAGTTTACTTTTCTGCAACATCTGTTAAGTGATCGTTTTGACATCAAACCCATAAGGCACTGGTCCATCAAATTAAACAAATCCATTTAGTGCTTTTCTCTTTCGTGTCTCCCAAACCAACTGGTTCGCAGTTGGTCGTCCTTTTTCTTTCAGGGTCTACCCCCCTTAGCCGTGGGAGACAGGCTTAAACGGAGAGATCGAGGATCAGAGTGACAGCCCCCGGTCTGAGCGTTGTCGTGACAATTTGTGCGATAACACTCTCTAACTCCGAGTACAATCCCATTGGACTTAGAGTCTAGGCCCGAGTCTTGCCTTCCCATCCTGGAAGAAGACCTAAAACCCTTTCCTCTCGATCATCGAGACGGAAATCACGCTATATCTGAGTCCTGGTACAAACAATACATCCTGGACCCACATCACACGTCTTGTCTCCATCCTAAATGGCACAACACTCGATCATCGGATCTCCAATTGACTCTTGTCGCCCAACATCATGTGCAACTTCGAGTCCTATTCAGCTAGAGTATCAAAAACTTCATGTGACCCTGTCATATGTTTCGTCGCACCATTGTCCACGTACCATCCATCCTCATTGATAGTACCTTGCAATAAATGAGAGATCATAGCAAAGTCCTCCTCTAATCTCCCGGTGAGATCATCTATCTCAACATAAATGGCAACACCGACGACCTACTTTCCTTTCTTCTTCTCGTCATCTCCCTTCTTCATCGAACATCTTGACGAAAAATGACCCATCTCGCCATAGTTAAAACAATTGACCTTACTCAAGTCCTTCTGCTTCTCCTTCCTTCGTGCTGCAAGTGCCACGTCAACATCGAAAGTCTTCTTCTTTGGATGAAGATCCTCGTCTCGCAACTCTTCTTGAATGAAGTCGTCCCATAGCCTATTCCAGTCTGGCAATTTCTCTCTGGCAACGACTCCTTTGATGAAGGGCTTCCATTCCTTGGTGAACCCTTTTAAGGCAATCCTCACAATATCTCCATCTGAAATAGTCATACCGATGGCAGCAAGCTCATATTTGACCCGAGACGATCTCATCAGATACGAAGTCACGCCTTCACCCTTTATCATCTTGGTGGACTTCAACTTATCCTCCAATACTCGATTCTCGTTCTTATTCTGGAACAAATTCTGAAGAGCTATCCACATCTCATATGTGGTATTCTTCCTGGACAAATGAGGTATTAGGGCATCCTTCACACCATCTAGGATGATCAATCTCACCTTCATATCCAAATCCTCGTATACTTCTAGCGCCTTTGGGTCAGTTGGCTTCTTGATGGCTTTCTCGGCGAACTCCCAGATCCTATTGACCTGCAAGAGCAACTTGATCCTTTCCTTCCATGGACTATAGTTGGACAACCCCTCCAACCTGTCCTCATACTAGATACCAGCTTGCAACTTCGACATTGTCACCTACAATGTGACCAACTCCCTTTTAAGATGTACTTCGTTGTGCACAACTCTGAGTAACTAACTTACAAAGTAGCTCAGACATGCTCTAATACGATGTTGAATTCCCACGATCTTGGGTCTAGGTTAGAATCTTAAAATCTCTGACATTACCAAACCAAGAATCTCAACAAGAACTACATTGCACAACGAAAAATATAAAGAGTAAATCACATATGCACAAGTATACACAATTTTTAACAAATATTGTACAATAATGTACATCCCAATCTTCATTATATTAAACCAAATCTGAATAATACAACATTCTATGGTATACAACATACAATGAAAGACATGTTGCGCAGACTCGATGTTGTATCTTGTCCTGTTGGTCCTTTGCTCCCGTACTACTCACTAGTTGCCCGTTAGCCCTTCAAAGGACAACACATTGAGACTCTAGGAGGGCTTCCACCTAACACTGCTGCATGTCACTTTTGTAGCATGTACGCGGGTGGATCCAATCTTCTCTCTAGGTAAGCCTAATCTCGAGCTCCAATTTGCCAGATTAGCAGTCACCTTTGTCCATCAAGGCACTGCATTTGGCACCAAACTTCACCCAACCTTCAGCTCCTCTTCGTCACTTCAAGATAGCTCGTCTAGGGCTACTTTGGGCTATCAACACATTGCCCTCCACCAGACCAATGATGCCCAATACATACATTGTGAAATACGCTCCTAGTTGGGGTTTCTTATCACCCAAGACAACCCCAACACACGACTCCCACAGGCTGCTCGTAAAACTAATCCTTCTAACAACAATCTCATCATCAAATTATCCTCATACTTATACTTGAATGTTGGTGCACTGTTGTAGTTCTGTAACTCGGGTTAGGGCATCAACAATACCCTAACAGCCACCTCTAAACATTGCAACAGTCCTTGAAAAGGGCGCAACTTACCTCCCTTGAAAAGCTGCTGTCCTACACTGCTTGTGCCATGGAATTGTTGTAGGAGTATGACCTTACCACCCTCCACAACTCATCCAAACAGTCCTGTGTCCCACTGTAATTACAACAGGGATTTGCGGCCTTCAATTTCAGGAAGAAGTTTACCCTAATCCACACCAAACAGTCCAGTTTAATGTTGCTCTTTGGCCTTGTCACCTTCTCAAACTCGGACCCAAAACAGTGAAGCGAAACACCCTAAATCTTGCCCAGATGTGCCTCTAGGCCTGCGACCTACCTCTTGCAGTAGCACAGCCTTATCACAGATTTTTTCTTGCCCAAAATAGATCCTTCACATCAACGTCCTCCTTCTTCTTGAGCTCGGCCAAATTTCAGAGAGCTCTATGAGATGTTGCACACTTGGATGAGTAAAATGAATCCATTCACCTATTATTTATAAACTTTAGAAGGGTTCCACGAATTTAAGAAGAGACATGTATTTTGGACGAATTCACTTCAAGCCTACATGACTTAATTGTCCATTAATTAATTGTCAACTTCAAAAATTCATATCTACAACTCAAAATTCGACGATTCTCGAAGCGTTGGATTCTCCTTTTTGCCCTCTATCATCTCATGCCATCACATGTAGAAGTGTGCTCATGGAAATTCCCAAAACATGATTTGGTGCAAAACCCCACAGTTGGGTTCCAAGCCCACAAGTGACTCTTGTGGCGCTTTACCCTCCAAACCTCGAACCGTAGGGCTTGGAGTACCTCCCAAGCTACACAAATCAACAAAGTGTGTGTTCTTCTTTTGTTGGACCTCCAACAACCAAGATTAAAACTTAATCAAGGGCTAATATTATTTCACAGTCGATCTGTGTGAGTTTGTAGATGTTTCACATCTTTCTCAATTAATACTAATTAATTAACCCCATTTCCTAAGTTTAGACTTAGGAAATATTTAAAAATAGCTTAATAATCTAATTGAGACACTTCTAGGTGGAATTTCCAGAAACGATTTCTGGGTTATGGAGAACTCCTGTGTTTTAGCCTCTCCACATAGTTTCGAGACTAGAACACCTTCGATGCTACAAAAATTGACAGTGGCAAGTTGCCTTGATGACACCTTAGTCCTTGTTAAGTCAGTGTCTTGGTAGGTAGCCTTAATGACACTTGATTGATACCTTAGCAATTTTTGGCCTTGATGGTATCTAGCATTGCATATTTTGTTGTACTCTTCTTGGAACACTTCAAATTGAGGTCAACCTTGTACCGGTTGAATAATTATGAATACCGACCTAGTTAAGAGGGAGTGTTGAAAATGTAACTAGTATCGGTCTTCATAAATGTTGCCTAGATTTTTGTAAAAGAAAAGAACATTATTATTTTATAAGCATGGGTTTCATGCTCAATTTATTATTTTCTAGGTCAAAACACACATTGAGTGCTTCTAGGGTTTGTGTCATGGGTCATTATTCTTGTCTTTATGTTTTAGACCCTTGGGCTTACTATGTCAAAAGAAAGAAAAAATATTTCATGTAAATTGGTCATGTAAACCTCCTCCACCAAGTCGGCCTCAACAACATTCAAGTCGACCTCATTAAGGAGCTTCGACCACTATAAAGAAGCAGTGCAATTCCACCTATTGGAGCATCATCAAGTGAAGTTCGATTTGCAATGAAAAGGAAGAGCGAAGGCCTAAAGGAGTGAAAAAGACTTAAAGAAGAAGAAGAGACCCTAGCAAAGAAGGGAGGAAATCTAGCGAAGGAAAGAAGATTGTCTTTCTCTTGTTCTGGCTCACATGTGCGAAGTTCTGAGTTGCACGAGGGGCCGAAAATTGCAGGTTTGTAGTAGAGGCCAAAAATTGATGCAGGAAATCGAAATCTGTGATTGAAGCAAGATCAAAGAAGTTTGATTCTTGTTGACTAGAAGTTGATTGGTGTTATCTTGAAAGGACTTTGTTGGAGGCTGGCTTGGTGGATTGGAGAGGGTCTTTGTCTTGGTCAAAGGGTCTTGGTTGTCTCATTTGATTTGGTTCTAAAGGAAGAAGAGAATTTTCGGATTTTCCCTTAGAGGAGGGGTTTTGCCCTTGCTGAGAGCCTACAACCTATGTCCTTGTTTTTTTATCTTCATGCATTTATGTTTTGGTTGTTGCTTGATGATAAAAAGATATTAAGAATACAAAGAAATCACAAGTAATTATCAAGATAAGAAAATCTTTCTGCCTTTCTGATTTTCTAACAAAATGATCCTCACTCTATGGTTTCTACATGTTGAGAATTCAATAGGGCAATGTGTATGTTAATTCTCGAAACTTGATAACTGTTTATGTTATCTTTTTACTTATTAACTTTGATCTTTCTTATTCCAATATGCAATACATCAAACAACTACCAAAACAGTGAGAACAATGACATAGTATATAGGCTGCAAGCTAGGGCCAAAACCCCTCCTCTTGAAGAGAAAACCTGAAAATATCTTCTTATCTTTTAGATCTTTCAATTGACGGATACCATGACCTAGACTTAGACAAATACCCTCCAAGATCAAGTCTTCCTTAGTCTCCAACTGCAATATCTTCGACCTCCTAGTAAATTCGAAATTCTGTTGCCTAGCAACTACTGCAACTACTGCTTTCTCTCTAGGAGACTTCGATCTCGCTCTAACTGCTCTTCCCTTGACTTCGCTTGCCTTGATATGGATTCTAGGGCTAGTAGGAAGCCCTAAGAGACCTTCGCTTGCCTTTGATCTTCTTGCTTCCAAAATCGAACTTCAGACTTCCCTAGCGCAAAACCCTAACTTCGCATTCCCAGAAGAATGTAGAGAGACCCAAACACTTCGACTTTCTTCGTCCTATTCTTCGCACTTCCTTCTTCGTCCTTATGTTGCTTCCTCCTTCGCATGAGAGACGAGTGAGTGAATGATCCAAATAGAGGATGAGTTCCTCTTATATATTAGCTTCTTCAAGGGTGGACGTTGCTCTTCATGTAGGCCGACTTGACAACTCTTAGGCCGAGTTGATCTTTGAGGTATTTTTGACATTTTTCAAGACAAAATAAAATTTCTTTTACAATTTACAATGTACCCATAGGGTCTTTCGTATATGACAATGCCTCTTATACCTAAGACAAACCCTAGAAGCATTTTAATGAGTGCTTGACCTATAAAATAAATTCTTTGGGCAAGAAATCCAAGCTTGATAATAATAAAAAGTAATTTCTTTTTCAGTTTATATATACAAGAGTACATTTCATAATTATGAAGACCGAACCTAGTTACACATTCTTCAACGCTCCCTCTTAACTACGGAGGTATTCATAAATGGTACATGGCTATTCTCAATCTGAAGAGATCTCATAAGAAGAGTCGGATTGGTAATCCATTTGTCTAGAGTCATAATAACCAACATTGTCACATAGCAAGGCCTTGACTATCATCTCTATCTCTCCTCAAGATCAGAGCACAATTTTGGTGAGACTAATGATGTATAGACACCATCATCATTGTGTCTCCAAGGTACATACTCCACCCAGGTGTTCACAGAGTATGCCCTCTCGTTGGACTATTCTTATCTTGGGTATCTAATTCTCAAAGAATATCGGTCCACAGCTACTGTTATCATGAATACCCTATCACATTCTCAAAGAGTATTGAATGTCAGATGGTTACCCAATCCTCCATTCTTTCTTTCCAAGTGAAGACAAGAATGTTGTGTCTATCTCTCCCTCTCAATTACGGAGGGCAAATACACCAAACCAAGCTTGTTTGGAAGTGCTTTCGTCAATATGTCAGCGACTTGCTCATCAGTGGAGATATATTGTAGTTGCACCACACCATTTTGTACTAGCTCTCATATATAGTGATACTTCTTGTTGATATGCTTTGTCTTCCCATGAAACGTTGGGTCCTCAGGAAAACGAATACAACTGGTGTTATCAGAACGTATCACTTGTTGAAGGAAATGTAACTAGGTTCGATCTTCATAAATGTACTTTTGATATTTGTATTTATTCAAGAAAAAAAATATTATTTTATAATATATGTCAATGAGTTTTGTGCTCATTGAAATAGGTCTAGCACTAGTTTAAGTGCTATAGGTGAGTCAAATAGTCAAAAGGAAATGTTGAAGGCATGTTACACCATGTATGAATATGTTGGGAAAACTTCCAAGAAAAGTCAAGTCTTCTCCTATGCAAAAGACGCCCCTTCATGCATGCTACACCACCATAGAAGCCATCTGAAGTCTACTCTTCAAGTCGGCCTACAAGCAGTCAATCAAGTTGGCATAAGAGGAGGGACAATCCTCTATTTATAGAGGTTGTCCACTCCAATTCAACGCACTCACTTCACTCTGAAATTAGCGCAGAAAAGAGGCCAATAAAAGGACGAAAATAAGTCTTCTAGGGCAGCGAAGGAAGGGAGAAAGAAGTCGAGGTGAAAGGGACTATTTTTTCTGGATTCAACACAGCCACACATGTGAGAAGGAAGGGTCTTTGACCGGTCATTATAGCAAGAAATCACAGTGACATATCTCTCTGTTTTTGGGCTAGTAAACAAGGCCTATAAGGCCTCCCAATCAAGCGAAGAGGAAGGGCACTCAAGCGAAGAAGGAAAAAGGCTACAACAACAAGTAAACAATCACACATGCGAGAATTTAGGGCTGTTGGGGAGTGACATCCAGTTTGCACCTACACTTAGAAGGAGCTCATTTGGTTAAGAAAGTGAAGGAATCATCATATGGAAAGGTTCTCATCAAACGCTTGTCCTATAGAGCAAGTATAACAAGACTTACCAACAATTGAAAGAAGAACAAAGTATCGGAAGAAGGAAGACGAAGTGCCGGAAGAAGTGCCAGAGTATAAGGTGCAGAAAAGGAGGGAAGAATTGACTTGTGCTTGGAGGATCCTCTTGTCAGGGGTTTAGGGTTTGGCATTGATCCATAGAAGTGTCAATAAGAGCAATTCACTAAAGGGTTTTCCTCTCAAGAGAAGAGAGGTTTTGGCCCTGGCAGAGAGCCAACATCTGGTGTTCTTGTTTTTATGTTTTGAAAGCAGTTTGATGAAGTACACACATATGCACTAATAAGAATAAGAAGAATAATAAGCTAACGAGAAAAGTAAAAAGACTCCACAAATTGTTATCAAGTAACGAAGAATCACACTACACTACTTTGCCCTAGATTATTCAACATCACTATAGGGTTCATCGGTCCTTCAAACAAGCAGACAACAAATTCCTTAACCAAACTGCTTCCTTGTTGACTTTGCATGTTGCAACATACTCAACTTCAGCACTACTTAATGCAACAATGTTTTGTTTTCTGCTCATCCACGAGGCCATAGAGGATCCTAAGTCGAAACATCCTCCCATAGTACTTCTTCCATCTTGTTCACTGCCTCCCTAGTCAGAATCTGTATAACTAGTTAGTTGCACATTATTCCTTCTATCGTACTTTAGGCAGTGGTTGATGGTTCCTCGTAGATATCTCAGAATATGTTTTGCTGTTACCCAATGATCATGCTTTGGCTCCACTTGGAATTGACTGAGTACATTCACTGCAAAACATATGTCTGGCTGGTATTCACTAAATACATTAGTGAACCAATGGGTTGTCTGTATCTGGAAGGATCCACAGGGCTTGATTCAAAACTTCTTAATTTCTTCAAGTTAGTGATCATTGGAGTGGTCATTGGTTTACAGTCCATCATGTCGAACTCCTTCAATATCTCGATCACATACTTTCCTTGACCTAAGTAGACTTCATTAGGTTCTTGCCAAACTTCCTGTCCCAAATAGTAATGCATCAGACCAAGGTCCTTCATGTCAAATTTTGCTGCCAATTGCTTCTTACATTCTTCAATTCGACCTTCTACACCTGTCAAGAGAGGATCATCTACATACAGAAGAATGATTACAAGTTCATTGTTTACAACCTTGATATAGAGGTTCAAGTCGGCAGAGCTTTTCGTGAAGCCTAATCTTTGTAGGTATGCATCCATCCTAGCATACCACGCTTGTGGTGCTTGCTTGAGGCCATATAGTGCCTTCTTTAATATGAAAACATATGTCTTCTTGTCCTTTGCTTCAAATCCCATGGGTTGTCCTATATAGACTTCTTCATCTATTGTGCCATTCAGAAATGCAACCTTGACATCCATTTCGTGGATGTTTCATCCCATTGATGCTGTGAGAGACACTAATGATCGAATTGTAGTATATCTTGTTGTTGGAGCAAATGTTTCTTCATAGTCAATGCTTTCTAATTGAGAGAAACCTCTGGCCACAAATCTTGCTTTATATTTATCTATACTTCCATCGACTGCATGCTTGATCTTATAGATCCATTTGGAAGTGACCAGGACTTGTCTTCGGGCCTAGGTACGATCTCCCAGACTCCATTCTTCATTATAGATTGATATTCTTCATTCATGGCATCTTTCCATTCTTGATGTTTTATAGCCTCCTCAAATGTTGATGGTTCTGCTTCTATTAAATTTGTCATGTATGCAACATACCCAGAATACCTCTTGGGTCTTTTACTTTCTCTAAATGATCCGGCTACCCCATGAGCTTTTGCATCAATTAGTGTAGACTTCAACTAGTTAGGTCTTTTCCTTGTTTCTTGAAGGACTGCATGTTGAACAAGTTCACTAGGTCCTTATTCCTCATGGTGAGATCCTTCTTCTTCCTTGTCAGCTTCTTCCTCAAATATAGGAAGTTCGTCATCATCATAATCTATAGAAAGTTCTTTTGATTTCTTGAATGCTATGCTTTCATCAAATATGACATCACGACTGACTTCAATGTGATGTCCATCTTTCATATAGATTCTATAGGCTTTAGATGAGTTACTATATTCGACAAATTTACCTTTCACACTGGAAGGATCCATCTTCTCTCTTTTGTCTTTAGGTATATGTATATACACAGGACACCCAAAGATTCAAAGATGATCTATAGATGGATTCTTCCTAGTGAACACATCTTCCGGAGTCTTGTTGTCTAGAGATTTGTGAGGACATCGATTTTGTATGTAGACTGTTGTCTTTGTTGCCTCACCCCATAGAAACTTCGGTAGATCTTGATCATGTAACATTTCTTTTACACTTTCTTCAATGGATTGGTTCTTTCTTTCTGCAACTCCATTTTGTTCGGGATTATATGGAACTATCAGTTCCCTCTTAATCCCAGATTCCTTATAGAATGTTATATTCTCTTTGGATATATATTCTCCTCCATTATTAGATCTTAGTATCTTGATTCTTCTTTCTGTAAGGTTCTCCACTTCTGCTTTGAATTCTTGAAATTTGGTAAATACTTCATTAAGTAAACCCAGGTTTTTCTTGAATGATCATCTATGAATGTGACATAATAAAGATGACCTCCAAGTGATTTGGTAGTCATAGGGCCACATACATTAGAGTGAATAAGATCCAAGGTGTCTTTCGACTGTGAAGCACTGCTTCCAAATGGTCTCTTGGTATTTTTGCCTAATACATATCCTTTGCAGACACCTTCGTGATCCTCCTTTAGATTTGGTATTCCATCTACTATGGAATTTAGAGTTGGTAGAATCTTGAAATGTAAATGACTGAACCTTTGATGCCAAAGTTCACATGGACTAATCTCAGTGTGGACTAGGGCATGATTTACAGGAGATATTAATTTGTAGAGCCTTCCTTCTCGGATGCCAACTACTTTTTCTTGTTCTATGCTTGTGCCTTTAGCCCATACAACTACTTTTCCATCAATGAATGCTACTCTATCTCCTTTATCTTCTAAGCTTGAAATAGAAAGTAGATTTTTGTGCAAACCTTGAATGAATAGAATGTTGTTGAGGTGGATGTTGCTTACATCTTCAAGCTTTATAGATGATGATCCAATGCCTTTCACTAGATAGCTTTTGTTGCCTCCAAGTTCCACAGAGCATGTGAATTTTCCTTTTGACAAGGTCTTCAATTGGTGGGAGTGACCAGTCACATGTCTTGATGCACCGCTATCAATCACCCAGATATCGTCATCCTGGAATGTCCTAGAGAGAGCCAACAAGAGTCCTTCATCTTTTTCTTTGAGTGATATCTTCTTTGAAGAGAATATGAGACTCCATACTTCTTTGATACCTCTCTTGAGATAACTCGCAATCCTTTTGATGACCTTCTTCATTTGTAGAGGAGATCTTCATGATGCCCTTAGAGAACCTTAGCTCTAATCCCATGTTGAGAATTCAATAGGGAAATGTGTATGTTAATTCTCGAAACTTGATAACTATTTGTGTTATTTTTTTACTTATTAGCTTTGATCTTTCTTATTCCAATATGCAATACATCAAACAACTACCAAAATAGTAAGAACAAAGGCACAGTATATAGGTTGCAAGCCAGGGCCAAAACCCCTCCTCTTGAGGGGAAACCCGATAATCTCTTCTTATCTTTCAGATCTTTCAATTGACGAATACCATGACCTAGACTCAGACAAATACCCTCCAAAATCAAGTCTTCCTCGGCCTCTAGCTGCAATATCTTCGACCTCCTAGTAAATCCGAAGTTTTGCTGCCCAACAACTACTGCAACTGTTGCTTTCTCTCTAGGAGACTTCGATCTCCCTCTAACTACTCTTCCCTTGACTTCGCTTGCCTTGATATGGATTATAGGGCTAGTAGGAAGCCCTAAGAGACCTTTTCTTGCCTTCTTGATCTTCTTGCTTCCAAAATCGAACTTCAGACTTCCCCAATGCAAAAACCCTAACTTTGCATTCCCAGAAGAATGTAGAGAGACCCAAACACTTCAACTTTCTTCATCATTCTCTTCTTCACACTTCCTTCTTCGTCCTTCTACTGCTTCCTCCTTAGCATGAGAGATGAGTGAGTGAATGATCCAAATAGAGGACGAGTTCCTCTTATATATAGGCTTCTTCAAGGGTGGACATTGCTCTTCATGTAGGCTGACTTGACAGCTCTTAGGCCAACTTGATCTTTGAGTTATTTTTGACATTTTTCAAGACAAAATAAATTTTCTTTTACAATTTACAATGTGCCCATAGGGTCTTTCATATATGACAATGACTCATATACCTAGGACAAACCCTAACAACACTTTAATGAGTGCTTGACCTATAAAATAAATTCCTTGGGCAAGAAACCCAAGCTTGATAATAATAAAAAATAATTTCTTTTTCATTTTATATATACAAGAGTACATTTCATAATAATGAAGACTGAACCTAGTTACACATTCTTCAACACTACACTCCCACTCTTTTGCAAGACTATGGATGTGCACTTACTAGCTTCGCTCTTTGTTATAATTACGTGCCTCACTCTATATTTCGGTATTCATTACAATGCTCGCAATTACATTGGTTTAGAATTCTGTGTTTCTCTACTCTTCATCGTGTTCTGTGACTCGCAGTGTAAATTCTATGGCTCAACATTGAATGGAAAAATTATATGGATGGTTGACTGGGTTGGTTCACCTCTGTATTCACCTGTGGCTAGACTACTGTCCAAAAATCTTGTTTATGGCTCTGTGTGGTACACAGTGGTCGAAAGGAAACATTACAGCAATCATAGTCCTCAGTGACATATATTTAAATTCTATTACAGTGTCTCATGAGTTCGACTCTGTCATCATTGCTTTCAATGGTTCGTTTCATAATTATCTCTGCAATTACTTATATATCTTCGCATCAACAATGATGATTAAAATCTCTCTCCCCCCCCCTCAACACACACACACACACATATATATATTTCTATGGTTCGGCTTTGTCTAATGATTCACATAGCTCACATCTTAACTCTGAAGCTCAAATAAAGGCTCACATTTAACATCTAAGGATCAATCTCTTAGAATCATTTGACAAAAGAATCAAAGTTAAAAATCATAACCAAAGCTTGTTTCAATAACTCGTGATTACTCTTGTGACCCATATATTATGGCTCTAAGGAACTCAACATTACAAACAATGGCATTGAAAATGGAATATTGCATTGTAAATAGCACTTTGAAATATGGATTTGTGGTTCAACAAGAAACATTACAAATATATCAATGGAATCGTTGGCATGTTAATTAAAATTAAAATGGTGGCGCACATGTTATTACAGTGATTTGACGTTGTTCTCTGCAGCATGTTATTATTACAGTAAATGTGTTATAATTTGATGGTTCATGAATCTCATCATGTGATTTGGCATCACACCTCTCCATGACAATGGTGGCTCGTGATATTTAATTGACAAATATAGAATAACTATGAAGCTGCCACAACAACAGTGACAATGTCCATGATGGCTTCGCCAAATTTTGTGGCTCATTGTTCTATCATCTTTGTGGATCAACAATTATCTCTATGAACTCATGGTATGGGTCGTATGGGTTGAGAGTTCATACAACAAATCAACTATGAATTTTATTGACGCCGCACTAAAAGTGTTCGCACATTACACAATGGACACACATTGCTACAAGAGTCATGGACAAAGACATTATTTGAAATTGCTCTGTATAGTGTGTTATCTCTGCAGCGACATAGCCAGACTTTGAAAGCATTGAAGGTGTAGAACAAAAATATCGTACACTTGACTTGGAATATCGTATGGCACTTGATGATCATGAAATAACAATCCTATTCAATGGATGGATTAGGGAGCCATGCTGCACATGAAGCCGATATACAGATGTTCCCGTAATCTTGGAATATTGATAAAGTTAAAGGAGGTATGTATAATAGTGATGATATGTTAATAATGCATAGTCTTTGCATGTGAGGCATGTTAGGGTTCTTTCAATTTCTTCATGATAGGTATGAATGACTATGAAAGTGTTAGGGTGTGAAGATACATATAGGGTTTGTGAAATTTGCAAAATGAGTCTTGAAAATTCTTAATATTTAGGGTTTTCAAACCCCAATATGAATCAACCCTAGGAGCTAAAACCCTAACTATTTGTTCCCTCTTATAAAGGCCTAACTCTTGATTTCTAGTGTTTGCAGGAAGAATCTAAGTATATGATAAAACCATATCAATGGTTGAAGTAATAATAAAACCTAGGGCTTTAATATCAAAACCCTAGGAATAGATGTTTCTGTCAAAAATGCTGATAAAGGTTGGGTCATGCGTTATCTAGGGTTTGTAACCAAAACGCTAGAAGCACACTTTTGAAAAATCATGGAAACTGTAGATTGACAAAATTGATATCATGCTCTTGTATTTGTATATTTTGCTTGGTTGTACTTGTTAAAGAATTGCAAGTAAATGGTGGAAGCAAGATGAGAAGGATGGAAGGACAAAGAATGTAGCATTTGTGCTTGATTATGATAATGATCAACATAATGGAAAAGGGGAAATGTTGATGTCAAATAAAATGTACATTTGGGCTAGAAGAAATAATAATATCAAAACAAATTTTGTAACAAGTCTTGGATATAGAGGGAGCTTCAAAGGGAGCCTTGAATCTTTAAAGGGTTGAGGATTTTGAGAAAGAAATCTAACTCTCATGTTTTAATGTATGTCTTTAAGTTTTAAGGTCCCAAGTGTTAGAGGATGGCTCCATGATGTTCAGGAAGGTCGAAGTTCTCTGATGACATGATGATGCTAAAGAAGGAGCCTGTGTAGCTACTACTACTATAATTTCCATTGGAAGAACAAAGTTGCTGATGTTGGACACATCTCCCTAGTTGAGAGGGAGCTTGGATATATTCCCTTTGTGAGTGGAGGAAAGTGTACATCTTCCCTGGTTGAGAGGGAGTGATGATGGACATGATTCTCTACTTCATGTGTCATACACTAGGCCAAGACTAATAGTTGTACATCTAGTGAAAGCCATGAGGAGAAAATGGGGACCAAAGGATTAGATAAGCATATGAGATTGGCACTCCTTGATGATAGATTTTCCTTGAAGTTTGACCTTGATGATGACGAATCTATATTAATTTGTATACCATAAGGTTGAGGCGTCGACCAGATCATGATGATGAGTTGTTGTACCTTAAGCTAATTAGCCCGTATGATGGTACTTGTTACCGCTCAAACTAGAAGGGGTCCTAGGAGGGGATCCTATATAGCAATTACTAGGTCAAGGAGCAACAATGGAGTGATAGCCCATTGTCACCTCAACTAAGGGTCCCTGCTCTTTACGAACTTTCACCAATGGGAGGAGACCTAGTATAAGGGAATCACAAGAATGAATATGTTAATGAAAGGATGAAGGGTGATTCCCAAGGCCTATTCACAAGAGAACTCAATTATATGGCTTTCTTGCTTGAAAACAAGGTGATAGGCTCTCTAGGAAGGGCTAAGGGAATTCTTGAAGCTAGGGTTTGGGAATATCTCTTGCCAAGAGGGTTCCTATATCCGAAAATCCTTATGGAGAATTGGCCTTTATGTGATCTTTGTGAAATTAGAGTTGTAAAGTTGCGAGACCACACACGACCAAGTGGACCCACAATTAGGTCAAGGGTACGGAGCTGATCAACCAAGGAGAGTGCTTGACCTAATTAGGAAAGAGAAGAGGATTAAAGGGAAAATTTTCTTTTTAGGATTGAATACAATGATCCAAATGAGGACACTAGCAAAGGGAAACCCAGGGCAAGAAATGGTCTCTGAGTTAGGGCTTGCTATATCTCGGGATCCAACCGTCGGAACAGATTCAAATTTGGAGGGCCTATAGAGATAACCCCAACGTAGTAATGGACCAAAAATTGAGGTGTTTGGATGGATACAATAAAATTCGTTGGATGCCCTACGTGACCTATTAGGGCTAGGCCTAGAAAGAGAAGGAGAAGGTGAGAAAAATATTCTTTTAAGTGACCACCAATGGTTGGATAAGTGCCTTGCCTTCGGGAGAGATGGAGTCAAGGTGAATTTGTGATTTGGAGAGACTATACCCAATCAAGGAGACCTCTAGACAACTTTGCATGGAAATTAGGGAATGAATTATGAGAGTAGCTGCCAAAAGATTTTATACTTTGATATGCAAAAATTTATGACTTGTCAAGGTGTTTTCAACAAAGATAACCTCTAGGAACGTTCACCCATTCATACATGACACATGCAGTGTATGCAATGCTTCAAAGACCAAAATTTCCACCATTTCGCATAGAGTAGAAATAAATTTCAGACCTATATAGTGAAAATCCCAGCAACATTCATGTGACAAAGTAAATAACAAGAATAAACATGAAAAAGATCACTTACATGTACAATGAGTATATCCTGTTAATTTTTTCTTAGGGCTATATTGTTGTTTGCTTTGATAATTGCATTTCTTCATTAACACATTAAGTTCACCCCATAAGATCATAACATTATTCAGATTTACATCATTATTCAATAACATATGCAACTATGTAGAAAGAACAATGTCATCATCATCAATGTTGAGGAACATACAAGAATAAGAGAAGAAAAGCATTCACACATAGAGACACCAGGATTTGGTCGGAGATTAGGGTAAAACCCATTATGGGGAAAACCCTTTCAAATTCTTCTTCTTATTAGATTGTCATTGAATGATTCAGCGAAAGAGAGTACATGATCCATATCTTCATCTATGCAACTATCCAAAAAAAACAACTACAACATTCATGAAATGAACCCAACAATGCTTATACTCAAAACACTGATTTTGAAGGCACTAGGATTGGTTGGAGACCAGGGCAAAACCCACTATGGGGAAAACCCTTTCAAATTCTTCTCCTTATTAGATTGTCATTGAATGATTCAACGAAAGAGAGTACATGATCCATATCTTCATCTATGCAACTATCCAACAAAAACAACTACAACATTCATGAAATGAACCCAACAATGCTTATACTCAAAACCTTGATTCTGAAGCCTATAATGAGTTGTCGCTGTCGGCGGTCAAGTGACGAACATTGCGGTCAGTGAGCGAAATCTTCAAACAACTGAAATTTCATCACTTAAGTCCCAGTCGCATGGAGGAGGAGTCATGCATGCGACTAGGAAGGCTCTAGTCACTCCTTGGAGCATATAAGCCAACAATTATAGTCTGCAACTTAGACTCAAAAACCCTAGATGTCAGTTGCATGGAGGAAGTGTTGAGTGTGCGACTAAAAAGCTTTAGTCGCATGGATGAACCAATGAGTGTGCGACTGTGGTCGAGTTCTTCCTGTGTGATGCCTGTGACTGAGGCCCAAAACCCTAAAATAGAGATGTGAGGTTCGGACCCTGTAATTTCGTCTTCGAGCAAACCCATTCCTCCATGGACGTGCCTCAGACCCGTGTGAACCAAAAACCAAAAAAAATAATAGAAGAATGTCTCATGATGATTTCCAAATGAGGTTGAGGTCACTTGTATTTATAGCCTTCCAAGGGTGTCTAATTTGCTTTAGGGTCGACCTTATCAAATATGCACATGTGGGCTTTTCTTCATAAGTATTCTTTCCCTTATCCTATTTGAGTGATATTTAGTTGATTTTGGTCCTCTCGAAAAGAGGAATTTTATGCAATCATTATCTCTATCAAATGAGCCGCCCAAAGTGGAATTTGACCGCAATTGCATATTTAACATATCCAATCATCAAATTATGCCAATAATGAAGCTCCAAGACCAAGAAGATAGAATCCAAACATCAAAATTCATCCATGAAACCAAACTCGTCCTCCAAAAGGGAATGTGAAATTCTCAAATAGCTACTAATTCCAAGTCCAAGTGATGATGAGAGAAATGAATCACCTCTCATCAATTTATACCATCTCTAATGAGTTCGATTTGCCTATTTGTCCTAATTAAGCTCTAAAAAATAAAATAATGTGCAATAACAACATCCCTGGGTGACAAGCCCACCAAGATAGCAACTAACATAAAAATAAGCCTCTCAAGAGGGCAAAGTAATCAACATAATGAGTCATTGGGCCATTGAGAAGGCCCAATGAAGTGCGAAATGTGCCATGGTGAGAGAATGACTCCAAACATAGTGGACAAGGGGTTGGCCCCTTGTTTTCCAAGAAAGTCATTGTGGTGCTCCCAAGTGGGTATGGGGGCACAAGGACATCCTCATGGGTCTCCAAGTGGATCAATAATGCTTGTAAACCATTTGTAAGGGCTAGGATGATGACATAAGCCCTCCCTTTGTCTCCTCTAGTGGGACATCCTCATCTGGGCCTTGGAACATCTGGCAAGTGTATCGTGCAAGTGTGGAGCCAGCTGGGCACGCTGAACTAGGTGCATCATCCTCATCCAAAAAGTGGAATGCGAGCAATCGATGAGCAGTGTTGGGGATCCATGAAGTAATCTCTACTATGGTGGAGGCCCATGGCTCTCAATGCTCACCTTACAAGTGCTAACGTGGCCCTCGGAGGGGTTCGACCTAGTATAGGGAGACCAAGCCCCAAATGGAGACCCACCTGCAATCCTGCATAAGATCCAATGTGTCCCCTTGCCATCCAATACAATAAATCATCAGAATAATCAATTAAAAGAGCTTACAAGTCATGGAACCAATGGGGTACTTCATGGTTGCATGCCCTTCCATAGTGGGCTTTGGCATGTACAAGTGTCTCCAAGCTCAGTAAAGGGGTTAATCAAGGACCCTATCAGGTGGCCTCAACCTTTATAGGGGGTGACATGTCCATGGTACATCCATCAGGTGATAGGTGGCACATGATATAGTGATGGAACAGAGTGGGGATTAGAGGAATGCTCTAAGCCACATGCCATGGTACAAGGGTAGCTATAATAAGGGAAGCCCACACCTGGGTACATGAGTGTAGGAGGGAGCAAATCGTGGTACATGAGTTACCCCAGCCTTCATTTTTCCACCCTTCTTCATATTCCTTTTGCCTTTGACATAACTGATCGGGGCTCCAGGGGATGGGAGCATGACGTATAGGATGAAGCAGTACGTACTCCCTTTTGAGGCGGGGCATTTCATTTCCCACCAGGAGTTGGGACAATCATGGGTTGCTTAATGATGGAGGGGGTTCATTTAGGACCCATAGGAACCAGGTTGATGGCCATGGATAAGGGGTAGAGTTCACGTTTGGCTTTTTCCCAAGTGCTAAATTTGTATGTCCTGACCATTTTTTGCATCTTGTGGTACATTTCCTGTTTAGGGTGGCCAAATTGTGTTTTTTTCTTTTCTTTTCTTTTTAGTTGCATCAAGCTCCGGGGCATCATTTGTGGCCCGACCCAAGATGTGGACAAGGGGAGGGGGAGGCTAACCCTATGTGGACCTAGTGGACACATGTGGACTCAGAAGAGAAAAATGATGAACATGGTTAGAATGAGAGGGAGGGAGGGATGTATATGGTGTCGGGAAGTGGGACCAAAACCAAAATCAAGATTTCCCATGTAGCGTCAACCCGAAAGCTAATAGTCAGTAAAGGAGATCCCACGAGACTAGTATACAAGGGTAACAACCAAATCGAGCGGAGGAGACAAGAGTACAGACCTAGCCCACTCTTTCCGCCAAATCCCCCCACCAACCTATGCCCAAAAGTGTCCATGATAAGTAAGGAAAATTATTCAATTATACTAATGAAAAACCATACCTTCGGGGTTGGGAGGCCCACCTTCAAACATACGATCATAACAAATGGGTGAGAGACCACATGGCTGGTTCATGGGGTAGAGATAATGGCACATCGAGTTATTTGGTGGCTACAAGGGGCTGGTTGCTGCCGGTTGAGGACCTTCTAGGAGAAAACGTTTCTCTTATGTATACTACTCATAGGTAGTGGGTAACATTTTGCTCCAACTGGGACATGAGCTCTTGGAAAGGTGTGCAAATCTACTCGAACGGGAGGTCATGAGAACACCAACAATCTTTTGGTACCGCAGACTTGTCACCTGCACATATCACAAATCAGACACATGACACATGGGGCAACATGATTTTGTGTCCTCTCGTGATCGCACATGCTTATATTAGACTACTAAAAATTAACTATTAAATAAAATTTAAACCAAATTTCAAATGCAATCTTAATCTAAAGGAAGCTAATCTAGCATGATAATATCATATGATGTTAGCTCTAATGAGAAAATCAACATGTAATGCATCCTACCCTAACATGCATGTTACATCACCCAAATAATAAGTGTAATCATAGACCCAATGCAACCAACATATCATCCAATCAATATGAAAACAACTTTCCTTCTGCTTACTCATGCAACAGATCCAAAGGCAGGGGTAGAAATGACAACATGGAAGGTCACAAGGGTGGGAGGCGGGAAAATGAAATGACCATGCACGAAGTACTACTAGGGAAGAGGGAGTCAAGGGATACAATCTATTCCACAATATCCTTCTTCCAACCAAAAGATAGAGATATCAACAATTAAGCTCATAAACCTCTGATGGATAGCAACCTCAGGAACATCATCCCCATTATGGTCCCCATCATGCCTTATGACCACCATATGGTCATGACTGGAAGGAAGGGGAGACCGATGATAAGGTGAGACACAACTAGCAGGTTGCTCATGATAATCATATTCACAATCCCGAGGGTATGAGGGGGGAGGAGGGATGCATCTAATGGATAGTTCTTCCCTAGCATCATACCTAGGAGAGGAAAAGGGATCATCAATAATTGTAATAATGTGAGAATGGCCAAGGTGAGGGCTTATGGATAATGTAGCTATGCTATTGGGATCCTAGAGAAGGTATGGGAAAGCACGACCTTTGTTAGTGTCGTCATTGATGTCATAAATGGGGCCTACTATTTCTAATAAACCTTCTTCGTGCATGGGAAAACAATGATCCTCCTTTTCAATGGTGTGAGTAGTCATATCATTATGAGTGATGTCTTGGAGAAAAGGAGAGTCAATTTCAACCTCATTTTCCGTGTCAGTATCATAAACAGGGACATTGTCAAAATGGTGGCTGCCCATATCCCATTTTCCCTCATTGATGCATAAGAAATCAGAAATGTCATCTTCACAGGGAGCTACAATATCCATATCCTCAAGCACCTTTTCTTAAATGAAAGTCCCCACTTCATCGTGTTGATCCTCATGGACTTCAATGGGACTCTCACTCATGCCATGCACATTCTCAACCCTTAAATTTGCATCCTGAAGGCCTTCTACGATATTATGGCCATCACAATCTTCTTTAGATGGATTCCATTCTTTCATATATTCCTCACTTTCATGATGTCTTGCACATTTGAATTCTCTTCAAGGTCACACTGATCATCCAACTGATTACATTCTATGGGGCTTTGTGATTTGATTATAATATTTTTCATTAATAAGATCAATCAAAATGTTAAAAGCACAGGTTCAACTAGCAAATTTAAATAGACTACTAGGATCCTTCTTATAGGCACACATTATTATGTAGAGTTGTTTTTGTGTCGTCCAATGAAACCTGAGCATGCATTCTTTATCCATATTCTCCAACAAATCTTCATAAAGATCGACATATTGGTCCACATATTTTTTGTAGTTCTTGAAGGTCTCTATCATTGAGTTTTGCAAATGCAAAACCAAAGGTATTCTCTTTTTGGCAGCGTTTCATGTATGATTTTGCCTATTAGGATTAAAATGGAGTCGCCAGGGTGAATTAAAATGCCTTGATAAATGCTTGTTTCACCCTACAAGCATTAACTTCAAAGTTCAATGAAGAACTACGACTTCGTTCTTCTAATGGACTTGCCAAGAATGATATGTCAATGATGTTGTAAGGGAAACAAGTAACATGTTTCGTGTCCCTAGCAACGGTGCCAAAATGTTACTGCTCAAACTAGCAGGGGTCCTAGGAGGGGATCTTATAGAGCAACTACTAGGTCAAGGGGAAGCAATGGAGCGATAGCTCACTGTCACCTCAGTTAAGGCTCGCTGCTCTTTACAGACTTTCACCGATGGGAGGAGACCCGGTATAAGGGAATCACAAGAACAAATATGTTAATGAAAGGATGAAGGGTGATTCCCAAGGCCTATTAACAAGGGTGATTCAATTATATGGCTTCTTGCTTGAAAACCAAGGTGATAGGCTATGTAGGAAGGGCTAAGAGGATTCTTGAGGCTAGGGTTTGGGAATATATCTTGCCAAGAGGGTTCCTATATTCGAAAATCCTTATGGAGATTCGGTCTTTATGTGATCTTTGTGAAATTAGAGTTGTAAAGTTGCGGGACCACACACGACCAAGTGGACCCACAATTAGGTCAAGGGTATGGAGTTGATCAACCAAGGAGGGGCTTAACCTAATTAGGGAAGAGAAGAGGATCAAAGGACAAATTTTCTTTTAAGGATTGAATACAATGATCCAAATGAGGACACTAGCCAAAGGAAACATAGGACAAGAATTGCTTCAAATTTGGAGGGCCTCTAGAGATAACCCCAACGCAGTAGTGGACCAAAAATTGAGGTGTTTGGATGGATACAAAAAAATTCGTTGGATTCCCTAGGTGATCTATTAGGATTAGGCCTAGAAAGAGAAGGAGAAGGTGCAAAAATATTCTTTTAAGTGATCACTATGGTTGGATCAATGTCTCTCCTTTGGAAGAGATGGAGTCAAGGTGAATTTGTGATTTGGAGTGAATATACCCAAGTAAGTAGACCTCTAAACAACTTTGCTTGCCAATTAGGGCATGAGAGTAGCTGCCAGAATATTTTATACTACAATATGCAAACATTGATGACTTGTCAAGGTGTTTTCAACAGAGATAACCTCTAGGAACATTCACCCATTCATACATGACACATGCAATGTATGCAACGCTTCAAAGTCTAAAATTTTCACCATTTGGCATAGAGTAGCAGTAAGTTTCAGACCTATATAGCGAAAATCCTAGCAACATTCATGTGACAAAGTAAATAACAATAATAAACATGAAAAATATCACTTACAATTACAATGAGTACATCCAATCATCAAATTATGCCAATAATGAAACTCCAAGACTAAGAAAATAGAATCCAAACATCAAAATTCATCCATGAAACCAAACTCGTCCTCCAAAAGGGAATGCGAAATTCTCAAGTAGTTATTAATTCCAAATCCAAGTGATGATGAGAGAAATGAATCACATCTCATCAATTTATACCATCTCTAATGAGTTTGATTTGCCTATTTGGCTTATTTAAGCCCTAAATAATAAAATAATGTGCAATAACAACATCTCTTGGTGAGAAGCCCACCAAGATAGCAACTAACATAAAAATAAGCCTCTCAAGAGGGCAAAATAATCAACATAATGAGTCATTGGGCCATTTAGAAGGCCTAATGAAGTCCGAAATGTGCCATGGTGAGAGAATGGACTCCAAACATAGTGGACAAGGGGTTGGCCCCTTGTTTTCCAAGAAAGTCATTGTGGTGCTCCCAAGTAGGTGTGGGGGCACAAGGACATCCTCGTGGGTCTCCAGGTGGATCAATAATACCTGTAAACCATTTGTAAGGGCTAGGATGATGACATAAGCCCTCCCTTTGTCTCTAGTGAGACATCCTCATCTGGGCCCTGGAACATCTGGCAAGTGTATCATGCAAGTGTGGAGCCAACTGGGCACGATGAACCAGGTGCATCATCTTCATCCAAAAGGTGGAATGCGAGTAATCGATGAGTGGTGTTGGGGATCCATGAAGTACTCTCTACTATGGTGGAGGCCCATGGCTCTCAACACTCACCTTACAAGTGTCAATGTGGCCCTCTAGAGGGATTGGACCCCGTATAGGGAAACCAAGCCCCAAATGGAGACCCACCCGCAATCCTGCATAAGATCCAATGCGTTCCTTTCTCTCCAATACAACAAATCATCAGAATAATCAAGTAAAAGAGCTTACAAGTCATGGAATCAATGGGGCACTTCATGGTGGCATGTCCTTCCATAGTGGGCTTTGGCATGTACAAGTGTCTCCAAGCTCAGTAAAGGGGTTAATCAAGGACTCTATTAGGTGGCCTCAACCTTTAAAGGGGGTGACATATCCATGGTCATCCATCAGGTGATACGTGGAAAATGATATAGTGATGAAACAGAGTGGGGATCAGGGGAATGCTCCAAGTCACATGTCATGGTACAAGGGTAAGCCCACAAATAGGTACATGAGTGTAGAGTGGAGCAAATCGTGTTACATGAGTTACCTCGACCTTTGTTTTTCCACCCTTCTTCATATGCCTTTTTCCTTTGATTGATTTTTCTTCATAACTGCTCGGGGCTCCAGGGGATGAGAGCATGATGTGTAGGATGAAGTTGTAGGTACCCTCTTCTAAGGTGGGGCATTTCATTGCCCACGAAGGGTTGGGGCAATCATGAGTTCCTTAATGGTGGAGGGGGCTCATGTAGGACCCATAGGAACTAGGGTGATGGACATGGATAAAGGGTAGAGCTCATGTTTGGCTTTTGCACACGTGCTAAATTTGTATGTCTCGACCATTTTTTTGCATTTTATGGTACATTTTCTGTTGAAAGTGGCCAAATTATGGCTTTTTTTCTTTTTTTTTTAGTTGCGTCAACCTTTGGGGAACCGTATCAGGCTCGACCCAAGATCTGAACAAGGGGAGGGGGAGGCTAACCTTATGTGGACCCAGTCGACACATGTGGACCTGGATCAGAAAAATGATGAACGGGGTTAGAATGAGCGAGAGGGAGTGATGTATATGGTGTCGGGAAGTGGGACCATGTAACCAAAAACAGGATTTCCCATGTAGTGTCAACCCTAAAGCTAATGACCAATAAAGGGGATCCTATGGGACTAAGATATGTTATCACTGCAATATTTCTCTAGAGTTGTTGGAGAAAGAAATGATTAGAGGTAACCACAAACCAACTTTGGAGATTAGGATCTAGCCTTCCTAATTCTCAGAGAGGGCTCTCTCTTTTTTATTTAACTTTGTTTAGTTATTTGATTTTAGGCTAGTTATGATTGTACTTGGGTTTTGATTTGGATTTGGTGTTGGGATCACTTACTTAGATGAAAAGAGGGTTCCTTTTACCATTGGGCTATGGGGTCAAATGTCAGGTAAATAGGACTGGATCAAGTTCTAAAAACAATGTCTACAGGGCAAGATAACAGAGTTACTTTAGATCTCAAGGCTGGATGGTGAAGTGGTTTTCAATCGGATCCAAAGAGCAATTAAGGGTTCCTTAGGCCAGATTATGAAGAAAGTGAAAGAGGTCAACCGGAATGGAAGAGCAATTAAGGATTCTCAGATCCGGATATCAGAAGAAAACATGTAAATGATCAACTGTTCAAAACAGAGTGTACTTAAACAAATTCTGAGATAAACTTCTAGTTAATTCATTCAACTTTAGATAACATTTAAGTTTGTGAAAAACATAAGAAAATAACAAATTTGACAAAGAAAATACTTCACTGTAATAGGTCAACACATGAATCCTGTAATGCAATCTCTTTATTACTTGGTCCAGTCTGCTGACTTGAAAAATTGGTACAATAACCCTTAGGTTTATGATCAAAATAACTTTACAAATGTATAGCAATCCACCCTCAATACCACGAATATATGAAGTATTTATACAAAAATAGTTTACAAAATATCCCAAACTGTCTTGGGAACTAATCTAGGAGAAAGAAATATCTTCATGCAAGAAGATAGAGACAACTATTGAACTGTTGTTTGCTGTCCCTGTTTATTAGGCTGTGTTGTCTTTAATCTTTGATATTTTTCCTTTTAATCTCTGCTTTGCTGTTTGGTCTTTACGCTAGATGTTCTATTCACTCTGACCTTTCAACTGATACACTTTCATCTGGGTGGCCTGTCATTTATCCTTTTACTGTGCTTTTCAATCTTACTGTAGATTTTTACATTTTGACTGTGTATTTCTATAGTAAATCATTTAATTTCTCCCATGTTTCAACATCTGGTAATTGGATATTTATTATCTACCTGTAAATCTAATTTGCCTTCGTGTACTTGGTAAAAGTAGGTTTATTCACAAAAAGGTGTTTTACCTCATGTTGGAGGTAAAACAAGTTCTCAAAAGTTTGGTATAGGACCTTGCCAGTTGGCATTCCTTTCATAGATGAAGTGTTCACTTGATCTCTGGCCATTTCTCTGATTTTTCTGTTGTAGTCCTCCCGTGTCATTAACTTGTCGTTTATAACCAAAGGATTGGGCAGACCCTTTTGCCTCAAAACTTCAAATTTAACCATGAATCTGTCTATAGCCAGTTGCATGGTTTGGCACTCATCTTCAAGGTGTAACATTAAATTCCTCTTGGTGAGGACCCTTTTCACTTCTAGTATTGTACCTTTTCTGTCATGTATCTCTAATTCTTGCAATTCACACTTATTTTTGGAATTGAGGAAGTGAATGATCCTTGCAGCTTCCTCTGGCATGTCTCCCAGTTCTGCTTTTACTCTTTGTATGGCTTTGTAGCCTGTTTTATTAAGTCAATCTGCTAAAAAATTACTTGGATGGATGGCCAAATATCATTTATAGAGTCAATGATAATGGCCCACAATTGTTCCTTAGCCTGTCCAAGGGTTCCTTCAAAGTTAATTCCTTTTCCAAGTTTTTTATTCTTTCATTCATCTTGGTGGCTTTCTGCACTTCTTCCTTGTGCATAATCTGGGCAAGCTTGTAGTCAGTCTCTAGACTGGTCACCTTTTCCTTGAGCTTGTTCATTTCAGTGGTCTGAATGGACATGTCTTCCATTGCCTTGACCAATCTGCTTGCCTCATCACCTGTTGACCCTGTTGTTGATGTAGACGTTGCAGAAGTTGGCAGCGTTGTAGCCATTGGAGCGATAGGAGCTAATGATGCTGCCAAAGTGGAAGGTACTGTAGTAGTAACTGTTGGGATAACAGTCGCAGGGGCAGTCTCTAGACTAGCTTGTTTTACCTGTATCAAGCTATCTAACTCTTTTTCTTCCTTCAGCTGATCATTCAATTGTAGCACCAGGTCCATCATCTCCTCCTGATGTGTTTAGCTCTCTAGGACCTCTTTTGTCTGTGGGTGCTCTGAATGAGTAAGCTTTAATTGTTTTTTAAGAGCTGCAATGTCCTCATTCTTCTTCTTGATCAATTTCTCAGTTGCTTTGATGTCATTGGGATCATGTCCTAGCTCAATTACCAAGTCCTCCAATGACTTGATCCTGTTGTCCTTTGGCCTGTGAGGAGGCCTTTTCCAATTTATACTGGGCTGTAATATTATCCAATGAATTCTACAGCTTATGTGCAGCCATGGCCTTCCCTGTCAGGGTGGAGTAGATCATCTCTCCAGCCTGCTTGTGGAATTCTACCTGGTCAATGGGATGAACATCCCTGGCCAACACTTCAAAATCAGTTTTCCTGTAGTCAACTGATGTCTTTGGCTGCTGAACAGTGGGCTGCATGAAAGACACCTGCATTTTCCTTGCTTTGATGTCAAAAGCTGACATCAACCTGCTCTGATTAGCTGGTGTGTGCTTGAAGTATTGGGCATATGTTTCAGTCTTCAACTTCTCATTTCTCAGTTTGATCTCCTTCTACCTGTCCTTGATATCTTTTTCCTTGTCTGTTGGCCTGGTAAAAGAAGATACCTCAACACTGAGCTATGTCTCAATCAATTGAGTGTTAGATGTTGATGGCTGTTGTGTTTCTCCTGGAGCAGTGGTGGCTTTGCTTCTTTCCACCATTGTTTCAGTGTCAGTGATTTCCACTGGTTCAATGGTTTCCTCCTGTTCAGTCACGGGATTCAGCTTGGGCCTTTTTCTGAGCTCAAAATGCTCATCTGTGGTCTCCATAACAGAACTGGAACCCTCCTCCTTGTTTCTCTTTGGATTTCTCTCCTCATTTGCTGGAGTCTGTAAAATAGGAGGATTATTCATGGGTTCCCCTAATTTTGGAACCTGCAGGAAAGAACTTTAATCAATTTGTTTCTCTACATGAATCAATGTATTTTTTACATCCACTATTGTGCTATCCATGTCAATTAATGTGTTTTCCAACCATTCTGATTGGTTGGGAAACCTCTCAATATCCGGTCTAGGATGGTGGATGGAAGGTCCCAATTTGACCTTGATTCTTAACTTATTTGTGACCCCATGAGGGTCATACTGCCACATAAAGTTGTTCCTGAATTTCATTTCCTGCAATATCTGGTCAACCTCTGGTCCAACCTCTCTGTTATTGCAAATGAAGGAGCCCAATTGATTTTTCATTTTAAATTTGGTTTCCTTCCTAGCTGCTAGGAAGTTGACTTCATCAGAATTGATGATCTGCCTAAAATATTTCAGTGCAAATATCCTCATAGGGAGGTATTTGGGCAGTTTGTAAGGGGCAAGTTGGCATCCATAAATTTTAATCTCTGTGTGGTTCTGGTATAGATACGAGTCTCCCACCTTGTTGTTCTTGGCCAACTGTAACACCCTTTTGATTTCTTGGTTGATTCTGGGCTGAGGGCTACTGGTCAGCATATTCATGACTGGATGGACAAATGAATCGATGAAGTCCTAATAGGTAAATGCAGTGGAGTATTTTTGGATCAAGGGTGTCTAATAAATAACTGACCTTGGATTCCCTTTGGTATCCAACTTCTGGACGCTGTCAGGGAATTTGCCTGATTGATAATATAAAAACATATGAAATAACACAAAGGAGTACTTGAAGACTCTCTCAGTTGGTAGTCTGGTGAACTGTTCATGCATCTTGTCTGCAATGAACTGAGCATAGTTGTAGATGACAACAGGAGGCTTGCCTGGGCTAAAAATGGAAAGAAAGGCCAGGATAACCTCATCCACATGCTCATTTGAGGTATATCCTAAGATACAAGAGAGCCTGGTAATAATCTGTCTGCCTCTCTCTGAAAAAATGGTGGCAGCATAAGGAGGACTATCTGTGGGAGTATGGCGGTCCTCTATAATGAAAGTCTGGAATATTTGGGCTATTTTGGTTAGGTCTAACTTGACATATAGGTCTAGCAAGTCACCAATAGACAGTGGGGTCTCATTAGGGCTTGGTTGGACATGTAGCATTTGGTTGATAGACTCTGCAGTAATGGTAAACAACAACTATTGGTTAGGGGTGATAATAGCCCTTTGGCTAGGAATGTAACAGGCATGACAAAAGTGGATGATGTCAGGGAATGGGTGTACTTCAGGGAACAAATACTTGGGTAAATTAGATTCCCAAAGGTGGATGTTATCATTCTGGTTTAGGAATATGTCCTTACTCCAACAGTGGAGCTTTAGAAGGTAAGCTGGTGAAGCAATATCTTTTATTTGAAAATCCCGTCTGCTAATGCCAGGTGGTCAATGTCCAGGTGAGGGGTTGACAAAGGCCTCACGTCCAGAGAGGTCTGGGAAGCCATATTTAGGAGTAGAGGTATGAATTAGGCTTGTAGTGGTTGTAGAAGTAAGATTTGGAAGCCCTGGAACAGTGGGTTGGTAGTTACAGTCTGTAACCCAAGGGTTTGGGTTATACAAGTAAATTACTCTTCAATTTAGGAAAATATATTAATTAATTTGAATTAATTAATCTTTCAATTGGACTGTATGCTTTCAATTTAAAGGGCCGTTCTGATTTTCCCAAGAATACTTGGAATTTGGTGGTATGGCTTGCAAACTGGGTTCAATGGTGAATGCAGAGGGTACGGTAGCTTGAGCTGTCAACTGGTTGCTTGAATTGGTTGTCCGGAGCTTCTTCAGGCGGCAAATGGTGGTCAATTTTGGTCATAGAGGTTTAGGGTGTCGCAGAATGGCTTGAGCAGCAGTTATAGTGAAAACAAGCGAAAAGAGTGAATTGGGGCTTTTTCGGCCTTTTAATGGGTAACAGTCACATTTTGGTGCGGAAAATATGAATGAACAGTGGGCAGTTTTCGGCTTTGGTAGGGAGGTGGTTTTCTAGGCCATCACACCGCTTTTGGAGGGCAGGCGGTATTTTTCGCCGAGCACGTGAACTAGCTTGGGGCCGCCACGTAGCAAAAAAGCGCCTAGGAAAAACCGCGAATCTCGCGTGCTCTTGGGCTGCTATCGGTCGGACGGTGAACTTGCGCGATATGGATGCACACCGTTGGATTTGGGGGTAGGAGATCGGACGACAGTCGCATGGTTAAGCTACACGGAGGGAATCGGGGAAGGGATTTGTGGGGCTCGGGGTTTAATTACAAGTAATTGTAATTAATTAGTAAATAAGGTAGGGATTAGATATAAGCAGTGGGTTTAATTAAGTGGGACCAGGGGTTATGCGGCAGGGTTTTTTAACTGCACCGAGGGTTGGTGGGTTAAAAGGGTTTGTCGGGGAAATATGAAGTGGGGAGTTAATTAAATAATGCGGGGGGATAAAACTTAGGATAAGGGGGTTTTTGGGTTTTTGAAGGGAAATAGAGAAGGGGGAAGTTAATTTTTGCAATGGGGAATGATTTTTACACTAGGGAAAAGAGGTTGTGGGTAGGGAAATGATTTTTGAAGGGTAATTACTAGGGAAATGTGTGAAATCAAAGGGTAAGGGTCAAAATGAGGGGAAAAGGGGATTTATAAATGACAAAGGGATAATGGGGAAATTAGCAAATAAGCATGTGGGAGCATAATGAAATGAGGGGGAATTAGTTAAACTAGATTGTGAACATGCTTTTCTTTCTCATGAATGCCCCTGCACATGAAACATAGGATTAAGCATTATAAATGTGCTTTTGACTCAGCAACTTTGTACATTTGCAACATTTCTTCTACCTACCCTTTATTTATCCTAACATTTTTTCTTCATTTTATTGGGTGCATTTGAGCTTGCTGACCCTTTATTTCCTTTTTTTTATAAGCAAGCTATCTAATTCTAACCTTATAACTTCCAATGGTTCAGATTAAACTAATGAGCTCATTTTTATTCTCTACCTAACTATTGATCTGCCAAGGTTAAACAATTTGGCTAAATCTTTATTCTCTATCTATCAATATAAAATTTAAAACATGAATGAGTCAAGATTAAGTTGTTTGACCATCATGGATTGTGGCATTTCTAACAAGTTGCACACAACCTTATTTTGCTTACTAAAGTAAAAAGTAGTGGCATTTAAATTTGCACACTTTCATGATCTGTTTTATTTCTTTTTGGGGTTCATATTTTTCATTTTTTTTTTTGATCTTTTTCTCTTTCTTTTTGTCCTTTGATTATTCTTTTAGGACATACCCTCTTTACATTTTTTCATTTTTAATATGGAAAACATTTTGCAGAAAGCAAAAGTATGTACAATATTACAAGACTAACCATCGCCAATTCAAAATTATGAATTCTGTTATTATAGGACCCTAACAGGATACAAGGGTAACCACGAAATCGAGCAAAGGAGACAAGAGTACAGATTTAGCCCACTCTTTTTGTCGAATCCCCCTACAAATCCATGCCCAAAAGTGTCCATTATAAGTAAGGAAAATTACTCAACTATACAAATGAAAATCCATATCTTCGAGGTCGGGAGGCCCACCTTCTTAGATGGGTGAGGGACCACATGGTTGGCTCAGGTGTTGAAGATAATGGCACATCAAGGTATCTGGTGGCTACAAGGGGCTGCATACTGCCAACTAAAGTCCATCTAGGAGAAAAATTTCTCCTATGCATACTACCCACAATTAGTGGGTAATAGTACTTAGGGTTGGTATCTTGGCAAGTAGCCTAGACGACACATGGATCCCTATTAAGTTGGTACCTTGGTAGGTAGCTTAGATGGTACCTAGATTCTTTGATGGGTTGAGACCTTGGCAGTTAGCCTAGATGGTATCGAGATCCCTTGCATTGCTATTGTTGATTGTGATACTCTTCTTAGAACATGTCAACTTGAGGTCATCCTTGTACCATTTGTACAATTATGAATACCTCCCTAGTTAAGAAGGAATGTTGAAAGATGTAACTAGTTTTGGTCTTCATAATTGTACCTCCCTGTATTTTATATAAAAGGGAAAAAAAGAAAAAGAAAGAGAAAGAGAAAAAATATTTTTTCAGGCATGGGTTTCATGCTCAAAAGAGTTTATTATTTATTAGATAAGCATGTTCTTCAAACTTCTAGGTTTTGTTGAGTCAAAGAGTCAAAGTCCAATTTGGACCTCTTGAAAAGAAAAAGGAAAGAAAATTTGTATTATGTAATTTTGGGTCAAAACCCCTCTAGATGCCAAGTCAATCTGCATGACAAGTCGGCCCTGCCCCAACGAACATGTTTGTTCGCACCCCACTAGACAGTATAAATAGAAGATGATATGAGCTCATTCGGATATACACTTGAATGTGTTTTTGGTCTGAAAATTTGCAGAAGAAGACAGATGAAGTGAAGGGACGCAGTCTGAAATGAAAGAAGTTCCTTCTTGAAATGGAATTTGTGAAAGTTTTGCCATGGTACTTCTCTTGTTATTGATATCTTGATGATGAATTTATTAAGTAGAATGGAAGGTTTGACTTGGCATATAGAGTTGGAAGTTCCTCTGTGATCATGGGTCTTGGATGTCTCACTTTGATCTATTTTACAAGAAGATATTTTGATTGGGTTTTCCCCTAGGAGAGGGGTTTTTCCCTAGATGAGAGACTTTATTCTGTGTGCTTTTATTTCTGTGATCTTCATGTTTTGCATTTGATAATTATTTGATGAAGAAGAACATAATTAATTTAAAAGGTGCTAATAAAATTCACAAATAATTATCAACGAAAGAGAAATCTAATAATTATTGGAAGCCTCCTGATTGATCAACAACGTCCATAAATTTTGTCATCTTTAAGAAAGCATCACTGTATTCATCAAATTTCTAACCAAATTTTTCTTGATTTGAAAACATCCTTGAATTCACTCCTTTTTCTTAAAATTTGCTTGGTTTGAGACCCACAACTGGCCAAGAGCATTGTCTTTGATACCACTGCAATGTTCCCAACTGGAATTCCCCAATTATGCAATAAAGATTTCAGAGTTTTAAAAGAGTTTCAATGGGTCTTTCAGTGAGGTGTTTTATCAAATAGTTTACGATAAATTGTTGTAGGTGTGCTTCTATGCTTAATCATACAACAAAGGAAGTACAAAGCCAAATAGTATTTGCATGGACAACCCTATTCAAGAGAGAAAGTTACAAGAACACCAACATGACATTTACCCATTAAATATGGAAGTTACAACCCTTTTCAAAACCATTATTTCTCCACATATAGAAACCCAACATAAATAAATCAGATGTACAACCATAGAACAATCATCAAGTAATATGTCATGTCCCTTCTCAAACGCATTTGTAATAGGGTGTCGCTACACAATTTTACACAATTTTGGCTAAGGAAGAGAACTCATCATTTTCGACTTAGGGACTTAGGAGGCAATTCAACTTAATTTGGTTGCTAGTGGAATGTGGGGGCCATCCACATGGGAATTCGAATTGGCTCATTCAAATAGCTTGGAGGGAAATTCAAATAGGTGGTGGAGGGGCCCACATGAGGCAAGGGAGGCCCAAGTAGTTATAAGGAGGGAGCAACTTTCATTTTGGGATTCATCCATACATCTTGCAAACGAAATCACTTGAGTGTTCACTCTGTTGTTTAGCTGAGTCAACTGGCTGTTTAGCCACGAATCTCTCAAGCGGGAGATTCAACCTCTACTTCGGGGGACCATCCATGCCTGCCCTAGAGAGGCAGTTCTACAAGGATTTCAGGAGTTCTGGGGTAGTGACATAGCACCATCAACTAGTGCAGAGCAGGGAGTGCATATTTCTGGGCAGCCAGAGAATATGCAGAGGGAGATAGAGGCCAGCTGAGATCGGATTGTTTTCCGGAGAGTTAGAGAGCTGAGATAGCAACAATAGATCAACATTCTTGTTGAGTTTTACAACCAGAAGAGGCAACCATCCAGCAGTTCGAATTGTTGTGCTAGGGGACAGTGCAGAGACCTCTCAACAGTTCTTCGTGGAGCTTAGGAGTAGGTGTCTTAGGCCAAGAGCTCACCCGGGAAGTCAGGGATTGGATATCAAGGGTCAGCCCAACACTTTGGGGGCATTTACGGGAGGATTTACAGGCAGTTTCTAGCAGGCTGAGTTTTGCAGTTGCAACTGAGGTTGGGCTCCAAGGGGGTCGAATTTCAGAAGTCTAAACCAACCAAAATCCTTTCTGGGTTTTTGACAAGGATCCCAAATATAAAGTTTCATAATTTTCTAAGCACCGAATGTGGGGTTTTAAGCCATATCTTTGCAGTAGACAATATAGAATTGTTGGGGATTGAATAGTACCTTTGGGGGTCAATTTTGGGAAGTCCAAATCGGTCCAAACCATTTCTGGGTTTTTGTGGATTTTGGCCAAGGAGTTTGCGGCTGAAGTTTCATCATTTTTTGAGCACTGGAGGAGGAGTTTCTTGTAGTGTCTTTCTAGGCAACAGTGAAGTTTTCCAGGCAGCGCAGAGCATTAGAGGAGCAGTCATTTCCAGCTTTTGAGATCATTGTATTATCACCTGGGTTCTGTCACGCTTGCCATTGAGGCAAGCGCAAGTGCATTCCTCCATACTATTGTACTTGCTCCATTGAGTAATAAAATGGCTCAGTTGGTTCTTAATTCCAGAGTTTTTATGAGCATTTGTTGATTGTTTAAAATTTTTGTGTTGTAAATCATTTTTGCTTTGCTTATCACTATTTATTTAAGTTTGGAACATTACATAATAGAGCATAAGGTTTGATCTTTATATGGGAGTAAATTGCCGAGATTACAAATGACCTGGAAGAAGTACACCTGGACTAGGCTCTCAATTGATTAGCAATTGAGACCACTGATTTGTTGCACCTTTAGATTCTATTTGACCCTCTAAATAGGTAGGCTACTACAGGTATCATGGCATGGTACAAGAAGACTTCAAATTTGAAATTGTAGGTAACCACAAACGATGATTGGATGCAGAAGAAATGACTAGTCCTCCTTCACTGACAAGCTGCTACAACACTTCCTCTTCTGCTCTGAAATAAGCGCTTCCTTTTTAATATTCTACTCAGAAATAAACTCAAACTAAGGAAGAAATCAGATCTGAATTAATGGCAATATATATAACTGATGGTCCAATTCTATGATGAAGTAAACCCACTCAGCCTCTGAGAATATATGTGCTGATACCATACAATGCGGCCTCCTTAGAAGAATAACTCAACCCTCTCAATAACAACTACTGGACAGCCAAATAATGAGGAACCAAATTCTTATTGGCTCTGAATTTCTGAAGAAGAACTCCACCTTGGAAGAAGGATGGATTGGATACTAATCTTCCTGACAAAGCGACTTCCCTTGTGTACAATAAATTGGTCCCAAACCCCTGAAGATCTCGTCCCTCAAATTTATAACTCGGCCTCTTCACCAATGCAAGAATTCAGTCCCTTTTGGACAGAACTTCGACCTCTATGAACCAACGTCCAATTATTGAGCAAAACAAACCGATATCAGTCTCTTGAGTCAGCATAGGAACACGCTCTACTTGGCACCGAACTTCTGGGCATAAATGAATTTGAATTGCAACTCGAACTCTCCCTTTTGTCTTGAGATAATTTGGCCTCTTCAAGATTATATGTCCCTGCAATTAACACAAATGGAAGATCTAAGATAATCTTCCCTCGAGAGCTAACTAGGGTGGCACTTGAAGTCCGCTGAAATTAACTTGAGTTTCGCTTGAAACTCTTGAACTCTTTTGAGCTCCTTTCAATTTGACAATGAGATAGATAGGAATAGAGTGATTTCCAATTGAGTTCAATCCTCTATTTATAGTTATCCATTGAGTCTCGTTCTAGCTTCTAGATTTTTCTTTTTTTCCCTATTATTTTATTGGTGTGGCCCATTTTCCATTAGGAGACTTTTTGCTACCATTTTAAATAAAATAGTAATTTTCCTCCTTTCTCAATAAATGATTATTTTGCCACCATTCTCCAATAAAATAGTAATTTCCCTCCATTCTCTAATTAAATATTATTTTGCCTCCATTTTCCATTAAAATAATATTTTGCCTTCCTCTTCCAATAAAATATTATTGCCGCCATCCCATTAAAATAATAATTTTTCCCCTCTCACAAAATAGTATTTTCCCTTTTTAATATTTGTAAAATTTTGCAGAACACCTAAGTGATTTTTGCATGCACAAAAATTGGGAACATCACATAGATTTTAACCCGATAATCACAACAAGCCACAAGATAATAAAAACCAACCAACACAATCTAAAAATATATACAAGTTTATAAGATGAGCTCTTTTTATTATCGCATATGATCTCACAAAATAACAACCACCTTTTACTGAAGGGAGGCTAGCCTTTTACAAACTTTTCTTAACGGCTAGCTAAAAGCAAGTTGGACTCGTCCTCTAGAAAATAATATTTACTAGTATATGTGATTGAAATGAAAAATATAATTGCCTGAACAAAATGATAGATAACTCTCACCAAAGAATTGATCCGGGATATCCTTTAACCAATCAGAATTGCACAAATTCAACGTGACTAAAAATTTTCATAGAAATCTCATCACCATAAATTCACCATGCATCATTGATGTCAATTTTAGAATTTCATATGAAATTACGCGCCAAGTTCATGTCAAAGAAATATTTTATCATTTGCATCACCAGTTATTCCACCTCAAATGAAAAAGTGATCAATTGATGAGGACTGAATATTAAACCGTTCGACATGTGAGTAACTCAAATGGAAAAAGATACCATAAACATGTCACCATGAATTTGCCATCCAGTTTAGAAAACATCACATGAATTTATACACCAATTGATGTTTTCTTTTCTTTTCTTTTTTGTATATCTATAACAACTCCTCTATCTGTTTTTATTGCTCTTTGGTACATCCCTCTAGGGATGGCTTTACTCTTATCAATTCCTTCCTTGGCTAAGTCTCTCTTAAGAAAAGTAGTACATGCTTTTTTCTAGAGTTGATCAAATTTTTGGCTTGGTTATCGCTTACTAGAGAAATCTTTGACTTGCCTTTATATTCACTAATGATGTAATACCTCCCATCCTTGATCAAGTGTTAGTGGTTTGCTTTATGCATGAATATTTCATCCCTCATATACATGTAGGGGCTTCCAAACACTACACTACACAGATCAAGGGTACTACATCTAACTCAACTTTATCAGTAACATTTGCACTTATATCAAACTTGATCTTACACTATTTAATGACTTTGATTTTTGTATCATTATTCACCCATCCCAGTGGGTATGGGCTTGGATGATCATGAACTTCCAACCCACTCTTGCTGACCAACTCATTAGTTATTAGTTTGGTATGTGAGCCAAAATTGAGCAGAGCATCTATCTTCGTCTTTTTGACATGGATCTTGATACGGAAGAGTTTTGTCATCTCCTTCTCTCCATTGTGATCAAGGCTACTTAGATTCACCTCCTTTTGCACTGAAGTGCAGAGAATCTTCTTATCCACAATTGAGTTGCTCTCTACCTAGTTGCTTGAATCCTTTCCTAATAGATTCTTGGCATCCTTATGGTTCTTTCAGTTCAGCTTTGCATGTAACTTCCAACAGTTGTCTTTGATGTCACCATTGATATTAGAATGGTTGCAATGGTTGTTTGGATTGTTTCGCTAATGTGCAATGGTTGATGTCTTGTCTTTTCCTTTCCACTTTTTTCCCCTCAAAAGTATTTTGGTGGTCTCTCTATTTAGAAACATTTGGTTATCCTTTCTTATGGCCTATGTTCTATAGGTATTGTGCTTTCACAAAGGCCTCATCAACGGTCCTTGGTTTGAATAGCATCACATACTTTCACAAATGATTTTGTAGACCCCCCCAATACTTGAGTATGTCTAGGTTCTTGGGAGAGATACTCAATATGATCGCCATCTTCTTGAGTTCAGTGATGGACTCTTGCACACACTACCATTGTCTCTACTTGAACTGATGCCAACAAATCCATTGGTCCCCTACATACCTAATAGGGTAGAATTGGGAGTTTATGGGGGTTTGAAAATCCTCCCACTTAGTTACTAGTATATCACTCTCCATCCTAGGTGTCTATGTATGGATTTTCCACCAAGTTAGTGAATGTCCCTCTAGTTTCAGTTGGGAAAATAATTTTTTTACTCTTCATCTATATTATGGACATTAATATATACTTGTGATTGTTGTAACCAATGATTCAACTTAACAACATCGATCTCACCCTAATAGGGCTTGATGTCCACTTTTGCCTTCCATTTTGAATGGAGGTTGTGAAGGAGTGATGGAATCGTAACTTGGTTTCTCTTTTTTCGGCCCCCTTTTTTGATTCTTATTCTCGGTCTTAACTATTTTCGCTGCATCTTGAACGTTGTTATGAATATACTCACTTTCCATAGAGAGGGTTTTGTGACATACTTCTTAAGCCAACTACTAGATCTTGAAATTTAAACCAAATACCACAATGAAAACTACTTTGATACCAAATGTTCTATACACCTTCTTTGTAAAGAGGTAGTATTAGTGCTTTGTAAAATGCATGGATAGAGGGAGGTGTTTGTTATAATCTGGATTAGCAATCATGCAAAGGTCCAACAAGATGCTAGGGTTGCACCACACAGGACAAGTGCCCACTATCACCTCGGCATGAGTCCCCACTCTTTAGGCACGCTCCTAAAAAGCCACGGGAGGCTTCCCTACACAACACAAATCCTCTACCAGACGATCAATAGACTAGTGCCTATGAAATTTCCTTCGGGTGATGGGGTCTAGGAGTTAATTTGAACAATTCCATTGTGAAAATGACTCACTATTGTAAGAAAACTTAGAGCAGCAACCAAAACATTCAATAAATAAAACAATAAACCCTTGAAAAGGCACAAAATTGAATGTGAACAACCCTTACCAATTTAGGATGAATGGCCTGAATGTCACCTTTGATATGATGTTGGAAAAGACAACTTATCTTGCTGATTTCGACTTGCAAAACTGCAATTCTATAGAAAAATGCAAAAACTAGCAAGCTATAACACACTTTGGGTATTCCCCCAAGCCTTAAAATGTGCAAGAAACTTGTGACTATGGGTTGGAAGTGTCAGTACCATGAAATATGAATCCAATGAGCCCACTGGCACTTCAAAGGACTAAGTATTTCAAGAGATACTCAAATCTGAAAATTACTACTCAGTTCTAGGGGTTAAATCCCCTCTAGGGTCAAAACCTTGATTTTTATTTATGCAGATTTTTTATCCAAGCAAGCTTGGGATTGATTATTCATTTCAAATAATGTTTAATAGGCTTCCAAAACTGAAGAAAATGAAGAGGGTTGAAGAGATATACCTCAAAATCCAAAATCCCCTTGAAAGAGCTTCATTTACCATGTGAAATAGTGGTTGTAATTTGTTGTTATAGAACTGCAACACCCTTGGACAAACACTTATTTTGCTTTAAATTAGCTTTTCCTACACACAACAAGTCACCATACCTTTCTTAAGCCAATAAGATAAATATATCCAAAATCCCCTTGAAAGGGATTCACTTACCATGTGAAATAGTGGTTGTAATCTATTGTTATAGAACTGCAGCACCCTTGGGCAGAGACTTATTTTGCTTGAAATTAGCTTTTCCTACTTACAAGAAGTCACCATACCTCTCTTCAACCAATTAGATAAATCTTTGAAGCAAAATGCAACTAGCAAAATGATGAAAATTAAAGCTCAAGCTAGTAAAATATTTTTTGTTTTTGTGTTTTTTAAGTTTTATTTTCAAATAATAATATAGAAGGAATTTTGTGGGGCGACAGTGTTGGAAAATCAAAGATATTGTATTAGGGTTTGATTCTCCTTTCTTGATAATTACTTGTGGGTGTGTTGACTTCTTTTACTTCTTTATTATCTTATCGTTCATCAAGCAATTATACATACATGAAGATCACAAAACAAGAGACACAAGATATAGGCACATGCAAGGGCAAAACCTCACTTGAGGGGAAAACCCAGTGAAAGTAATTCTTCCTTTCAATAGTATTCTTTGGGACTCTTCACCCTAGACCAAAACCAGACCTTCCCTCCACACCACGTCAGCCTCCAAGATCTTCGATCCCTTCCAACAACTTCGACTAGGCAGCAGTGCCCAACAACATGCAGCTTCCGGTAATAGCAAAACCCTAGGATACTTTGATCTCCCAAACCAGACCACAAAACAGAGAGAGAGGCACCAAAAGTTTGATTTTCCTCTTCTCTAAAGACTCCCCCAAACTCTTACTTCTTTTCTCTTTCCGATAGCAGACTTCGCACTTCTAGCTCTTCTAGAGATATAGAATTTCTTGAGAGAGTGAGTGCTCAAATGACTTCGACCTCCTCCAATATATAGGATTCTTGTGGGTCGAATGGGGGTCCTTAGGCCGACATGATGTGGAGGACACATAATTCATATTTGACTTGATACAAAACCTTTTTACAGGATCTGAAAGCCCAAGGAGGGTATCTTTGAATGTACAATGACTCTATAAACTCAATATTAATCCTAGGAGTCCACAATGGGGACTTTGACTAATATAATGATGACCCAAGCATGAAACCCTTGCTTTAATAAGTCATTGTTACAATAATAAAAATTGTTTTCTTTATTCTTTTGACAAGAAGATTTACATAATGACTCAAGTACATTACTGAAGACCGAACATAGTTACTTTTTCCAACGCTCCCTCTTAACTAGGGAGGTATTCATAATGTACAAATAGAATGGAAGACCTCAAACTATATGAAAACATGAAGAACCCTTAGGCACCGCAATGCCATGGACTAGATTCCTGACCAGGGCAAACTATCCAACCAGTCACTTCAACAATTTAGGCATCACAATGCCATGGACTAGATTCATGACTAAGGCAATCTATCCAACCAGTCACTCAATAATTTAGGCACCGCAATGCCATGGACTAGATTCCTGACCAGGGAAATCTATCCAGGTGGGACTAAGGTTGACTCAAGCTTTCAACCCCTCTAGGTACCATCAGGCTTACTTGCTAACCACCAACCCAAACATACAGGTGTGTATCCAAAACTAACCTCAATAAACAACACCACCTTTTCAATTCTGGGATTCCTGACATCAACACAAAGTGTCAGCCTGATGTCTCCCCAGGGAATGCTTCACTTACAAAGCCTCAACAAATCTCTTCCATTCCTTTATCATCAATATAATCACCAATATCTACAAAACCCAATAGGTTCCTTAGATATTTGAACTTCTTATTAGGAAGAGCCTTTAATGTCTGCTACCTGTTCGTGTGTCGGAACATATTCTAGCTTCATGATCCCATTCTGCACCAAGTTCCTAATAAAGTGGAACTTATTATTGATATCACTGTTTTAAAACTCGGCCGAATCGATTCCAAAACGGCCAAGTCAGTCTGAGTTGAAGGGTGACCGGGTTGAAACGATGGGCAACTCGGATCAGCTAGCCGGGTTGTTAGTGAGCCGGTCGAGTCCGATACCGACTCGGCCGACTTGGTAACAAACCGGCCGGCTCGGTGGGAGCGGCCGTAATGCGTCCTTTTTTTTTAACTTGGGCTTTTGGGGACCCCAAAGCCTATTCTAATGTGCCTTTGGGTTCTTTGGGGTCCATTTCCCAATCCTAAACCCTATAAAACCTACCCAACCCCTCATTTCCTCACAGCCATCTCATTGCATTTGGGTGAGAATTTGTGAGGAGTTTGTAAAGAGTTGTGGAGTTTGTTTTTGGAGCAGCAGTGAGGAGTCTTGGGCAAGCATTGTAGCAGGAATGAGGAGCTTCTTGGGCAGCCATTGGAGCAGCATTGAGGAGTTGGTTTGTTGGAGCAATTTTGAGGAGGCAGTTTGTGCTTAAAGGTATTTTTTTCATTTCTAAAAATTTGTTTTTGCTTATTTAATTTTTTGTGCAAATATGGAAATTGAAAAGGGTGTTTTTTGTGAAAGAAATGAACATTGAAGCAATGCTATTTCTTTGTTTTCTTTTTCAGATTTTTTCCTTTCATTTCCAAGTCAAAAAATGGCACCTAGAGTGAAAGATGTTGCTTGGGCATATGTTGAAATGGTTGATAGTCAAATCCATTGCAAATTTTTCCATAGAAAAATTAAGGATGGTCCTGGGGGCATTAATAGGCTGAAACAACACTTGGCATGGATTAGAGGCTAAATTACTCCATGTGAATCACCACAAATTGGGGAGATTAGGAAGGAGTTGTTAAATAGTTTTGAGAAGTTTAAAGAAGAAAAGGCTAGGCAAAAAGAAATATAGGCTAAAATTGGGAGGAAGAGGAGTATACAAAAAATGATGGCTACCAACCCCCATTTTGATTTTGAGGGTTCTTCTTCTATCCCTTGTACTGATGCATCCAACCCCTTCCAATATGTTCCTCCCTCTTTGGAGTCTATTCAAGAAAAGGGTAAGGGTAAAATGAAAAAATAGGGTGATAGGAATATCAAAATTTATTTCACTGTCACACCCTCTTCTCCATTAGATGCACATGGTCTTGAAGCTAGTAGAACTTTGGAGCCCACTTTAGATGACCACTGGAAGAAAGAATTGAGGGAGACTGCTTGTGATTACATATGTAGATGGTGGTATGATGCTGATATGCCCTTCAATGCTTCCCGTTCACCATATTATGAGCTTACGTTTGATGCAATATTTGTTGCTGGAAAAGGCTTCAAAGGCCCTACTATGCATGAGATAAGGGGGTATCATTTGCAGAAAGAAATTTCCTCCATTAATGAGTATTTGAAAGATTTCAAATATTCATGGGCAAGAACAGGATGTACCATCATGTCAGATGGATGGACTGATCAAAGGAACCGTACCATCATAAACTTTCTTTACAGGGAACCATGTTTTTAAAATCAGTTGATGCATTTGAGGAAGAATGATGCTGTGAACACAAGGAGGAAAGGAGGGCATGCAGACAGGTAGCAATACTGCGATAGGGCAAGGAGGAGATGCGAAGAGTCGGGCAGCACGTAGAGTAAGACGCTGAAGGACGCGAATGGAGCGGACACAACAAGGGGAGGCTTCTGCGAGCAAAAGAAAGGAGAGTTGAGGATGATGAAGGACGAGGCAACCAATAGTGAAAAGGAAAAAAATGTAGACAGAAAAATCAAAATCGAAAATTTGAAGAGGAGACAAATCGCAACAAAAAAGAGGAGCGATTTTAGAGAAAAGAAAGGAAAACACAGACAGAGGGAGCAACAAAATTTTAAAGGGATTCAGGGCAGTAGATGGTAGCCCAACAATCTTAAATTTTTTTCCAAAAATTTATATTTTAAAATGATATATTCCTGTTCCAAATTTCCTCTAGGGAAAACTCATAAAATCCCCAGAACTAAATTTTGAAACCCTTAGACTGAAAGTAATTTTAAATAATGTCCCTGCAAAATGATATTGAGGTATCTTGCCCTCCAGGGTCTAAATCTGGCTTCAAATTAAACTTCTCTTTCAGATTTTCACTTGCAAAAATGAAAATAAAAATACCTAGAACCCATTTATACAAAAATAATTAAATAAATAAAACCCCAAAAATCCAAGTTAGAAAAAATTCCAGAACTATATAATTTTTTTTACAGATCTATGCACAAAGGTTGTAGATCTATCAAATCTGAGGGGTATGAGTCCAACTTTGTTTCTAGATCCGATAATCTAAGGCTCTCAATAGCCAGATCTATCAATTTTTTCACAAATATTTAAAAAAAATATTGAAATTTTCTAGAGGTACTAGCCAAAAAAAAGCACCATGCAAAAAAAATTAATCTTAAGATAAGTCCCGAAGCTTATATGAGGTAGGCTCTTCAGAAAATATATGTTGAGAGTTGGCTGGTCCAATCGAGGACTATCTCCAAACGCTCAACAAAAACCGGAGAGATCTCCTACAAACACTAGATCAACCATCAGACCAAGTAGAGAAATATAACAACAATGAAATTCTGAAGAAATAGAGATACCTGCTACTTTTATCAAAATTAAAAATGTTATCCTAGATCCAACAAACTGAGTAAGATACATGCATTCAAATTATTCTAATAGAGCTATTGATTATCTGATAGTTTTCACATAAAATTAAGCAAGAATAAAAACAATGTTACCATAAATTCATGAATAGGAACACCACTACACGTTGAAACTCCAAAGACTTTTGCATTAAGTTCAAAAAGTATACAAGAGAGCTTGAGAGCTTAGTACACGATTCAAAGATCGGATGAAAAGACAGACTGACACTGACGTCTAATTTATAGGTAAAATCTCCAATGGCTAGTTGGCTTGATCCCTGTCAGATTAATCTCAACTGTTCATAAAAATTTAACTAATCTTTAATCATCACCGTCGAAATATATAATTTTTTAAGGAAAAATCGAATTTATCATTTAATTGTTTTTTAATTAACTCAAAATTAATTATTTTGAGTTAATTTCCTCAAACATTTGACTTTGACTTAACCAGCAATGCCCAAGGGTCCAAAATTTCTTGATTTCCTCGATATTCCCTTGGTCGGGGACCTCCAAAAATTAACTTCTTTAAAACCCACGAATTTCAACATTGGAGAATTTAATTTTACCTAGGACACAAAATTAATTAAATTTATGGCTTAGGATTTTAATTTAATTTTGCCAAAAAAATTAATTAGTTGACTTATGAGGGGATTAATTATTTTTCCAACCCTCTAATACTTAACCATGGTGTCTAATTATGAGAGGCAATGCACTAAATATTTGTTACATGAAGATTTTACAATATAATACTTGAAGGGGGAACACCCATTTGTCATAGACCCTCAACATTTACCCATTTTTGCGACACAAAACATGATCTAGTAGACCAAGTAATCTGTAATAAAATAATCTAGCCAATTAGCTAGGATTATTCCCAAATTACTTTTACAAAGATTCGATAAAAAACACTAAGACTCGATATCTTGATGACAAAATCCACCTTAGCTTTGGGGTGAGGTTGGAGGGAAAAACTCTACCGTTCATTTGTGTTTAGAGACACAGATGAGTCAGTGAGACAAAAAACCTCCTAAGGTAGAAATCGTCATCAAAATACTATGTTTACCTAGGTTGTTACATACATGATGGTCTTACTAAGATCATTTACATTATAACCATGCAGAATGGGTTTACATTTTTAACAAAATTGTCCGCTGATGATGAAATCTGAAAGGTGCGAACACTCGAACATGATAGATCCCTTCTGCGAAAAAATGGGTGTATTTCTATGGGGTCATTGACACAGAGTGGTCAACAAGTAGTATTTCCTGTTCCAAAGAGGGTTTTGTAGGTATCCCAAATTTCTTTCAACCTTCATTATGCTTAGTATGAAGAATGACATTAGGGTTGACATAAGAGTGATCAACCCAAGAACTTCGTCCTAATTCAAAGATACAATGTCATAACTAGCATTATCTTTAGCAGGAAGCATCTCTAACATGTATATTTATATACCATTGCTTTGAAGTAGGGTGTTAATGTGATCCACCTAAGAATGATGTTTGGCACCATTTAAATGGGTAAAAATCTAATTTGAATCCATAAGTTCAACTGTAGCAAGATGAATTCTCTTTGTGGAAAGAAGATTTCATAAATTCACCTTCATAGATCCAACTGGTACAAATCCTAGGTAAGTGTAGGAATGGAGGTGTTGACCTTAAATAAGGGTGAAAAGTGCCAAAGAATGCTTTAGAAGGAAGGGACAACCCCAAGATAAGGTTTACACCGCTAAAACCCCTAGAGAAACCCTAGAAGCAATGATACAAGAAATCCCTACTGTTGCACTCTAACAAAGATGGCACTATCCAATTGTTTTCAAATCAACCAAATGAATTAAGATCTATAAAGGGTCAACAACAAAACAAACAGAACCAAATCTCACTGAATTTTTGGAATGGCCTCCTCACAAGTGCATTAGAGAGAGACAGGTCTAGTATGCTAGAGAGAATGCCAAAGGCAAGCACACGTGTGATGAACATAGAAATGCACAAGTATGCCAAAGAGAAAATGCCAATCACAAGATAAAACCACTAAACATAAGTGCCCTTCAGACTTATCACACTTTGTATATTAGATAAAGAAGATCACGAGATGATATGATACAAATGAGAGCTTTTGAGGTGTGTGTTTATAGTAGTATATACGCAATTCGAGTGAAGCACCCTCCTAAGAGGGAGTTATGGACCCACATAACAAGGGTAGACTCCCCAAGATGGTTATTGAGCCTACATAACAAGTTTGAGAGGGTTGGTCTTAACCATTAACCTGTTATAGAATAAAAGAAACTAAAAATGGCCTTATCCATATTTACGAGTATATAATGCCATGACCGCAACCTTCTTACTGAAACTGGTGAATTTATCTTATGCATATTCCTAGTGACCACCTTAATTTGCCTACTTTCATCTGACTGTATATTAAGAGAGTTTTCTTATCTCTTGGCCTTTGCTTCTTGGTTAGAAGGTAATATTTAACTTGGTAGCCTATATTTCAGCACTGAAAATTTTCTTTTGGCAGGTTGATGTATACAGTCTAATGTTCTATTTCTTTCTAACCAGTGATAATGTTAATGGCCTTCATGAAGTCCTGTAACAAGTTAATGGCAGGTGTCCCTATTCAGTTGTGAACAAAGATGTTTTTTTCATAATAGGGGGAATCATTTCAATATAGGGGAAATCACCCTAATGCTACATCAACAAGGTTTCCCTACATTCCATTGACCCTGCAAGGGCATATAACTATTAACAACATTGGAACTTGGCTGTCTCAAGGTTGTGAAGTGCACCATCAAAATTAACAGAAAACTCATTGTACCAGGGAAAGACCTTGAGCCTCTGGTCATGACCTTAGTAGTATTCTGTGTGATGTAATATGTACATGAACAAGAAATATCCCTTGGGGGGAGTTTCCAGACAGAAACTGAAACATAAACACCCAAGTTCTCCTGCACCTATGGGCATTTAAACTTTAAAGTGGTGTATGCCAAAGTACCTTATCAGGATATGGTTCTTCATGTTACTGAGAGCATTGAATGATTATTTGGATCACCAGAAATCACTGATCTAGTGACATTATCTCATGGTAGACATTCTGGAATATTTGCTTGGTGACCAATAGCTGTACTCATCTTACTTTAAACATTCAATTGATCTTGTGGTTTGTTCATTTGTTATCACACACCAAAAAGGGCAGAAATGCAAAATAGAAAAGAACAAGACCACTACTCAATTCCAATGCCTGCAATGAATGTGGAATATAGAAAGTTTTTAATCTTGTAAAATTGTTTACTCAGGCCCACTGTTCTAATCAGTATCTAATGGCACTAACCCTAACCATCGTTGTAATATTTTTATTTTAACTGTTGCTTTTCTCATTGTTAGATATCTAGGAACTTGTAAGACCAAGTCTAAGCTTTACTTCATAGGGTTTACGAGCTTTTACTTATTTTTCTCCTGTCAACATCATTCTTGCGTTTCTTTTTTCCTGTTACAAAAATTGAACTTTTGATAAACCTGATGAACTAATTCCTGAGGAGACTGTCGAATGAACTTGTCTCCATTGTTATATTAGCACATCGAAACCTACTTAAGATTCATGAACCCAGATTGAAGGCTTTTCCTCTGTCTAGTTCATCCTCTTCAACAGAGCACAATAAAAGGAGCCCCTGAACCAACCATGCTGGCTCTTGTATCAACAGAACCAGAACTCTTACCATCTTGTTAATAATTGTTCATGGGGATGTGGTTACAGCTCCAAAACCACTTGCTTCTAAAAATGTAAGGACATCCAGAGGCTGTGGGCAACTTAGCCAACTGTCTTATTGTCCACAGCCAGCCCAGTAGTGTTGGATGAGTTCTTTATTTAGCCTCCATTCAATATGATTGCAGGTTGTTTGAGACCCCTAACAAAAGGGAACCTAATGGTTGCTCATTTGAAGCTTTTGTCTCAAATATCTGAGCTTAGTTGTAAGTTGAAGATACATGTTTCTCAGCTTTGGCTAATGCGCTTGGCTTCCAGGTACATCAAATTTGATACATTTACACCTGCAGCAGAAAGGGGACTCCCTGTTACTAGAGTTATCAGCCGGATGGCTTTACAACAAATCTTAGCACGTGCAGTTGGACAAGACATCATTGAAAATAATAGTAATGTTGTTGATTTTGAAGATAATGGGACAAAGGTAATATAATAGACATATCTCTCCACATTTGACCTGGGAAAGATACATTGCTAAGGCAATCATTGTACTATTGGGCTGATGAAAATTTTAAGTTTGGATTACAATCAAAAGCATTGTGTGAACTTTGGTCAGATTCGCTCATTCATTGTATGTTCACTCGGCAATATTAAACAGGTAAAGGTAACATTAGAGGATGGCCGTCATTATGAAGGTGATCTTTTGGTAGGTGCAGATGGCATATGGTCGAAGGTAATGATGGCATAAGCTCCCAAATCCTAATCTTGTGATATCAGAGGTAGCTTATTATGTCTGTAGAGTCTAGAATATATCACAGAAGATTGGATGCAGATGTTCCTCGCAGTGACAAGTTAAAATTACAGGTGCGCAAGAAGCTTTTTGGGCCAAAAGAAGCTACGTACTCAGGATATACCTGTTACACTGGCATTGCAGATTTCGTGCCTCCTGACATTGAAACTGTGGGGTATATTCTTCTGTGCTGGTCTTATACTTGTCTCTGAAATTTTATGCACCTTTTCTCAGTTAGGAATCTAGCTAGATACTATTCTCTAATAGTTGTCATATGTAGAACTTGGATGACTAAAGATAAATTATAGGTATATGGCAAGGTGTCATTGTCTTGATCATGCCACAGGAAGCTTGTGTTAATATCTGACAATTGACTCTTGTCCCAAAGGTATCGAGTATTTCTGGGCCACAAACAGTATTTCGTTTCTTCTGATGTTGGATGTGGGAAGATGCAGTGGTATGCATTCTACAATGAACCAGCTGGAGGTGTTGACCCTCCAAATGGTATGCCACTTGTTTCCTGGTAACATTATTAATGACAAGCATAGCTTTTAAGAAACCTTTTTAGGATTTTACTGCAATATTGAATTTTATGCTGCATGTCTCATTTTCATTACCATTGACCTTTACAGAGTTGAAATGGATACCGGGTTAATATAGATATTTGAAATGTGACTATCTCCTTTGTGATTGATGGCAAGCTTAGCTAGCCCTGGAACTAACAAAAAATGGCCTCCAAGGAAAAGATGAGTGCAATGACCAAAAGATTTTGGAAGAAAGCACAGGATGAAGCCAGACAGGAAAAGATATATTTTCTTACAGTTGGCAACTAAACACAGACCAAAAATTCCCAAAGTAGATGGACCTCTATCCCCATTCTAACTTTCTAGCTATGTTCAAGGAAGCTTGTATTTATACCAGAAAAAGGATGAGAGAAGATCATATTACTGTGTCTGAAGATGATGGAGAAGTGGTCATGAACAAGATGTACATTTTATAGTGGACAAGACAAAGGGCCCTTCCCTCTTTGAAAAAAATACAGTTAGGCAAATCAACACACACCTTGTGCAGTGACCATCTTCACATCAATGGTGGAAAGATTGGATAAGAGAGTTGTTATCTCATATTTCCTAAGGAAAATGTTGCTATAGAGACAACCAGGAGTGGTATGAAGAAAACTGGGCAGAAGCTTTTAGATAGTGTTACTGCAAAATCTAGCACCTTAGTGCAAAGCCTCACTAAGCAATCTAGATTTGGAGCAACAATGGCACTAGTCACCACTATCACCTTAGCAACTACTCCCCTTCTCTTCAGTGGTTGGATACAATCCCCACAAGGGAGGCTTCCCCAATAGATCTTAGAGATTAAGTACCCCAACTACTGTAGGCCAAAACTCCCCAAAGGGTCCTACTACAAAATCATCCATGGGTAAATATTCAAGGATTAGGGTTTTGGGTAAGATAAGGTCTAATTCCCAGATAACGAGTTCAAAGGTCCCTATGGCTAAATCTAGCAGGCTTAGTAAGTCATAAAGAGGCTCAAATATGTTCCCAAACACATGCAATCTAAAAATTACACTTTGCTGTCATAACTAGGGTTTCAATTAGCATGCAAATATTTATAACAGTAATAATAAAATAGTGCAAGATTTATAATAGACAAGTGAGAAGTAAGGGATGTTCAATAAGAAAACTAGGAGATAAATTACAACAATTTTCAATGGCTGAAAATACATAAAAACAACAATAAAAACCCTAGACAGCACTGATTAATGGCTGAAAAATGCATTTAAAATATTATTTTCACTTTTCCAATCATATGAGTGCAAAGTTTAACTCTAGGACAACAAGGTCCAAAATAAATAATCTATGTTACAAAGGGACCCATTCCCACCCCCAATCCCCGCCACCCCCTCCCTCCACCCCCCCCAAAAAAAAACCTTATGCACCACCCTTCATTCCGGGGACTTGTGTACCCTTAGGAAACATCCCCAAACAATTCGAGGCTTCATTGGGGACTTGGGGATCGTTAACCACCTATGTTGCACGAAAATCAAAGAACCCAGCGTTTCGGGCCGTACGCATATCTGAAACTCCAAAACTTGGCTGAAACTCTGCCGAAACCTGACCATCATGTAATCACCTATTAGAGTTATTTTTTTTGTTTTGTTTGCTAAAGCAAGTACGGATCCTTCTATTTCATAAAACCAAAAAAATAGTGTACAATTTTACATGCAAGGAGAACCTTAATGTTTCACAAAGAAGCTCGAGCTCATGAAAAAAAAACAAAAATGCCACTTGGCTATCGGCAAGCACGAGAACTAATCGGGAACACTGCTTTAGAGAAAACCCTATTCATCTGAGCCGTCCAATAAAAAGGCAATAAGATCGACAGACGAGGAGGATATCACTCCGTCAAAAAGGCCGAAGTATAAAAGTCCTGCCGCCCAAGATGCACGAACCATTGCAACCGTTGATCGTTGTTGACTAGATCCAACAGATGATGTCGATATCGCACGGGATAAGAAGGGTCGACGATAGTGAGCGGGGAAAAGCGGTTATTGGAACCCTCTCCATGCCACGTGTTGGAGGGTGAATGGCATCGCGACGTTTTCATCAAACCTGCTTTCCAACAAAAAGCTGTGCGATCAACCAGAAACCGCCTGGGGGGCGGTAAACCATGCCGAGACTCCAAACTCTTGAAGGATCGGCCGCCGGAAAAAGTAGGGCTCTGTCTGCGCTTGTGGATTTTCTTTGCCCGAACCTGAAACCCTGAATATATAAGGGGTTTGTCATTAAAAGAAGAACTCAGGGACTCGTTTCGATCCCCACGATAAACAGAGAGCATCCTCTCGTTTGCTCTGGGAGTATGAGCGACCATACTGGGAATCCGCCACGCCATATAACCGTCTATCCGATAATGATGACACATGCTAATGTTGAAAGCAAAGGTTGAGTCAATTTGATCCCTGGTCCCAGGCTCTGTCTTTAAACTCCAGCTTATCATTATCTGCCTGTTCCTAAACAACCGTCTTTAACTTGCTTTGCGGCAGCTCATGCCAATTTGATGCCACTTTGATCTCTGTACTGATAAGATCCTGGTTGGTGAGCAAATCAGCCACTTTGTTCACCGACCTGCGGACATGCTTGAAGCCAACAGTATGGAGGCTTTGAAGGTGGTGTTGAATCCATTGAAATCCTTGAATTAGTCTCCAATTTTTTGAGACTTTTTCTGGCTTAGAACGTGCGCTGATTTTCTTGATTGAATTGATAATAAGTTCAGAGTCAGCCTCCACTATCACATTTTGTCTATTATCATGACTCAGGAGCTCTAAACATTGTTCCATAGCCATCAACTCCGCCAAGTTATTAGTGGCTTGTCCCAGATGATAGTGGAAAATGAAGAGGACAATACCTTCCTCATCTCTAAGGACCCCTCCATAACCAGCTGCGCCCGGGTTGCCTTTTGAGGCTCCATCTATGTTGTATTTCAAATATCCCTTTGGAGGAGGGTGCCAGAAATCCTTTGCTTCCCTCAGGGAGATTGGATTTCTAACCAGACCCTGGGGAGATGTTGAAATTTGGTACCGGAGGACAGGTGGTTCCCTTAGGCTTTGATCTTTGGCCTAGGGAAAAGTGTCCAAAAGATTTAATTTTTCTCCTAAAGTGACTTTATAATTTTTATAAAGTTAAAATCTAATTTAAAAGTGACTTTAAGTGATAAAGTTACTAAGTCTAATTTTAAAGTGACTTTTATAAAGTCAATGAAAAATTAGAAAGGAAAAGTGACTTTGGAAATAAATGACTAAGTGGATCTTTATTAAAGTGGGGTGAGTTAAAAAATAAAAAGTGAGAATTAAATGAGCATTTAATCTCAGCCCTAGATCTCAATCTATTTCAGCCATTGGATTTAGAGGTTACCCAAAAGTCACTTAGGATTAGATTAAAGGAGGAAAAGGAAGCAAAAGGTCATTCATTCTTTCATGAGCAGATTG
>APFE031066614.1:202694-248669 GCA_000404065.3 Pinus taeda
ACTTTGACTTATCTAGATAAGAGCATAGATCATCTCTAAGAAGATGATACATGAGATCAGTTGAAGACATGCTGCTTCAACTGATTCTCCAAGGTGGCTCCTTCACCTATCGTTGTGCTGCATTTCGTCATCATGCTGCACCTCACCGTGTTGCACCATGCTGCACCCATCATCACTATGCTGCATCTCATCATGCTTCATTAATCATGACTGTACCCATCACTGTACTGTATTATGTGCCATTGTTGCACCATGTTCCATACTGACCTATGTGTTGGCTGCATCTTGCTTGCTTGTTGTCCTTTGCATGCTTGCTGTTGCATGCTAGTTGTCCCTTGCATGCTAGTTGTAACATTGCATGCTTGGTGTATTTGCTATTAAGTACCATACAACTGTCCCAATGTTAGCTAGTTGTCCCTTGCATGCTACTCTCATTTGGAGACAGATGCTCTCGCTGTTCCGACAGTTTCGGCAATTCTCGGCAGTTCCGACAGTTCCCGACAGTTCCGGCAGTTCCAGGCAATTCTCGCTATTCCCGGCAATTTCGGCTATTCCTGGCAGTTCCGACAGTTCCGGCAATTCCAACTATTCCCAGCAGTTCCATCTGTTCTTGGTAGTTTCGGCAGTTCCAGCTATTCCCTGCAGTTCCGGCTTTTCCCGATAGTTCCAGTTGTTCTGTCAATTTCGGCTATTCCATGCAGTTCCGGCAATTCCGACTATTCCCTGTAGTTTTGGCAATTTCGGCTATTCTCGACAGTCCTGGCAATTCCGGCAGTTCCGGCAATTTCGACAATTCCGATAGTTCCCGATAGTTCCGATAATTCCGACAGGTCCGACAATTCCGACAGTTTCGACACTTTCGGCAATTCCTGCAGTTCCGACTTCTACCCTCTGGATTAGGGCAGCGTTATCCCTTAGGATCTCTCCTCCTACTAAAACCCAAAGACAAGTAGAGAGGAAGAGATCCCAAGTGTGTTGAGATGACTTGAAGGCCACCTCTATTTATACTAAAATGTTGAGCACAAGTGGGGTTTATTTGGTTTCTAGCCGACCTTGACGAATTGTCCCATAACACAAATAAATTCATATCTCCATGAATACTTATCGGAATCGGATGATCTTTAGATCAATCCTACACCTTTCGATGAGAGGGATCCAAGAAAAATATCAACTTCCATTAATAAGATGACCCACATGGAGTTTGGCCCTAGTTACCAATTTTAACAGAGATCTGTTATAATAAGGATCATGAAAATGAATGGATCAATGATAGGATGAAAGGTGATCCTAGAAGCCTATTCACAAGAGAGGCTCAGATATATGGCTTGCTTGCTTTGAAAGCAAGATGAAAGGCTCTCTAGCAAGGGCCTGGGGGAATTCTAAGAGCTAGGGTTTGAGTATGTGACTTTTCAAGAAGATTCTTAGCTCCTAAAATCCTTGTGGAAACTTGGTTTCCAAGTGGTCTTTGTTAAATTGGCTTCAATAAGTTATGGGACCACACGGGACCAAATAGACTCGAGGTTAGGTCAAAGGAATGCGGTTGAGCAACCAATGATGTGCTTGACCTAATCGGGGAGGAGAGGGGATCAAGGTAGGAATTTTCAGTGAAAGGTAATGCACTGATCCCAATGAGGTCACTAGCCAAAGGAAACTTAGGGCAAGAAACGATTCTTGATCTAGGGCTTGCAATATCTCGAGATCCCACCGTTGGATTGGCTTTAAATTTGGAGGGCCTCTAGAGCGAACTCCAACGCAATTGTGGACCAAAATCGAAGTATTTGGATGGCTATATTGTGAGATAAGTGATGCCTTAGGTGACCTATGTAGGCTAGGCCTAGAAAGAGAGAGAGAAGGTGAAAAAAAATATTCTTTAAAATGATCATCAGTGGAAGACTAGTGCCTTGCTCTTTGGAACAGATGGAGTCATGGATAAATTAGGGTTTGGCTCGATTTCAACTTATCAAGGTGGCGTCGAAGACACTTCGCTAGGCTTAGGGCTAGTTTGAAGCAGCTTCAAGGCCTTTATACTTTGTTTAGCATATTTCGATGACTTATCAGGAGAAATAGTTATCCCTAGGAACACTCATTCATTCATTGCATAGCCTAATCATGATACAACACCATTTAGAAACTTAACTTCCACAACTTCACATAAATTGATGTAGTAAATAAGCCCTAGAATAGCGAAAGTCCCAACATCATGATGCAGCAAAATTACATGACAAAAATAACATTTAAAAGGTACTTACATGCAAGAAAAATATATCTAATCATCAAATTTGCCAACAAGAGAAGCTCCAAGACAAAGAAGATTTAACCAAACGTAAAAATTCATCCATTCATCCAAAAAAATCTCCTCCTCCAAAGAATGTGGAATTCTCACAAGAGCTAATCATCAATCCAAGTGATGATGCTAAAATGAATTCACATCACTTCTAATGAGTTTGATTTAGCTAATTAGGCCTACATTAGCCCCATACAATAAAATAATGTGCAAAATAACTAACTTTTGGTGACAAGCCCACCAAACTAGCTCATAAACAAAAGAATAAGCCTCTCAAAAAGTCGAATAATTAATAATGCATGTTGTTGGGCCTTGGAGGAGACCTAATGAAGTCCATATGTGCCATAATGTGGAGTTGGACTTCAAAAAGCAGTGGAGAAGGGGGTTTGAACCTTGTAATAACCTATGGTGCTCCAAATGGTATTTGGAGGCACACAAGTGTCCCCATGGGTCCCCAAACAAATCAAAGATGCCTGTAGATTGCTTGCAAGGGCTAGGATGATGGTGTAGGTGATGCCACATCATCGTGCAAGTCCTGGATCATCTGTCAAGTGTATGGTGCAACTATGGGGCCGGTTGGGCATGATGGATCAGGTGCATCTTCCTCGTCCAATAAGTGAACCACGAGCAATCTCTGAATGGCTGTGGGGATCCATGGGGTATTGTTTGTTGCTGTGGAGACCCATGGCTCTCTACACACACCCTACATGTGCCAATGTAGCCCTGTGGGGATTAAGACCCCATATAGGGAGACCAAACCCAAATGGAAACCCTCTGCAATCTTGCATCCCCGTGCCTTCCAACATACCAAGTCATTAAAGAAATCAAGTAAAAGAGTTTAAAAACCATAGACAACAAGTGGGAACCTCACAATGGCATGCCCTTCCCTAGTGGGCTTTGGTATGTGCTAATGTCTCCAAGCTCCAAATAGGGTTAACCAGGGATCCTAATAGGTGGTTTCTACTTCCAAAGGGGGTGGTATGTCCGTGGTACATCCTTCAAATGGTGGTGCCATGTGGCATAATGATGGAATGGAGTAGGGAATGAAAGGGGCAACCTGGATCACATGCCATGGTACAAGGGCAACTAATAAAAGGGAACCCCACACTTAAGTCAATAATGTGTAGGAGGGAGCAATTGTGGTTTATGAGTTACCCCGGCCTTGATTTTTCCACCCTTCTTCATATGCCTTTTCCTTTTTATGATTTTCTTTGGTTAACTACTCGAGGCTTTAGGTAATGAGAGCATGATGTGCAAAACTTAAAGTATAATAGTGGATGACCCCTTTTAAGGTGGGGTAGTTCATCGCCCACCATGGGTTGGGACAATCATGGGTTCCTAAATGATAAAGGAGGTTCATCAAGGGCCATGTAGGAACCAGGGTGATGGCCATGGAATGGGGTAGAGCTCATGTCATGGCTTTTGCCCACATGCAATATGTTTTTGTCTCGACCAACTTTTGCATTTTGTGGTACAATTACTTGTTGAATGTGGCCAATTATGATTTTTTTTCTTTTTCTATTAGTTGCATCAACCTCCGAGCATCATTCCAAGCTCAACCCAAGGCGTGGGGCAAGGGGAGGGGTTGGCTGACCCTATGTGGACCCAATAGAGGAATGTGGACCCAAGTGGGAGAAGTAATATATGCGAATCAGGGAGCAGGACCACACAACCAAAATTGGGGTTTCCCATGTAGTACCATCCCTGAAACCAATAGGTCAGTAAAAGAGATCCCATGGGACTAGGGTGCAAGGTTAACATCCTAAAAGAGACCTAGGGGACAAGAGCACATACCAGGACCACTCTTTCCGCGGAATCCCCCCATTAATCCAGGCCCAAAGCTTCCATGATAAATAAACTAGAATACTTGATTTCCAAATAACAAGACATACTTTAGGTTTGGGAGGCCCACCTTCAAACATATGATCATGAAAAATGGGTGAGGGACCATGGCTGGCTTAGGTGGCGGAGAAATGGCACATCGAGCTAGTTGGAGGCTGCAAGGGGCTGCTGGCTACCGGCTAAAGACCATCATGGAGAAAAAAAGTATCCTGTGGATATCACTCACAAAATGGTGGGTAACAAGGTCCATGGAAAAGTAGGGGTTAATTATTTCTACATGGCTAAGCTTGATTGAGTGTGCTTGTGATCACCAGCGGATGGCAAGCACTTGACCATTTTTAATCGAATCTGATGCATTTAATAGTAGATAGTTAGAGGAGGATTGTGTTCCTTACATTCTTGTTTGTGCATCTTTCTTTGATTTTCTACATGTTGATTTGCTTAACAATTAGGTGTTATGTTTATTTTAGCCAACATTTTATTTTATTATTATTCTCCTATACCACAAGGGTGACTATCAGAACCCTGCACAATTGCTATCAACAAATTGATGTGAGTGTACAAGTAGTAGGTCTATGAGTACCAAGTACTGTTAGGATTCTTGTGCACTTTTCGTTCAAGCGCATGGATCATGCACTCTATGGTGAGCGCATGTCCTTGAGTTGGAGCCACATGTTACCCACCAAAAGAGGGTAACCCAGAGGAGAAAAAATTTCTCCTCATTTGATAGCCAACCAACCAACATCCCTATGATGGTATTTAGATAGTTATATGTCAAATCTCTCCACCTATTGCTCTAGTTAATGCTCTCTCCCATCTAGCATTCTTCTTGAAGAAAGGTGGATCATCTATCAATAGGTACTCTTACCATTTTAGCACTCATATTCCTTCATTTAATTTTACGGGCATATTAATATGAATCACGGAACAGACTAGACAATTGCCTGTTCTTCATTGTATTCTTGTTCCCAAACTTCCCCTGGGAGGTTAGCCTTTGAACCTAGTCTAGTGGGACCTCCTAAAAGACCTATAGGTTTAGGAGGGAAATTGTTACCGATCTTTTTAGCAGGGCTGCTAAGGTCTTCGCAGCCTTGCTAGATGGACACATACAGGGCAGGGACACACTATCACCTCGGCCCAAGCCCATGCTATTTAGGCCCAAAACCCTTTGAACAACCAAGGGAGGAGTCCCTAAATATTCCCTCGCAACTCCAATTTATGTCCAATGCCTTATATGAAGTCAATGGGGTGGAGGTGTTCTTGATCTGTCTATTGTTCTGCATAAAAACAGTTCATATTTCTAACACCCAATGTTAGTAGCCAAAACAATTCAAATATATGGCGTGACCTATGGATTTTGGTCTAATAAATTTATACTAACTAAAAATGTAATTATTTATCAGTTATGATGCTTGGTTTAAGAGTTGCAAGTGAAAACAGCTTGTTGTCCTATATAACAGCCTGTAAAACCTTCATAAAAACACAAGGACAACAACCTATTTTATTTAATCAGCCAATCCACTATATAAAAATACCTCTAAGGAGTTACGCTAAAGTTGGAAATAGTCAGCGGGTAACTATAGAGGCTTCTGGGGCCTTCCCTCTACTAATATAGACTGAAAATGCAATTCCAGCTAGCTGGGAATTGAATTTCAGGTTTCTGAGTTATGTATATTAACCTAGAAATTTTCCCAAAAATTAATTTATGAATTAAAGGACTTGAAAATAGAAATAAATCAACTCTAACATAAACATGTGATTGTAAATTAATGTAGAGCTGTAAATCACAAGTTCTAGTGTAGTAGACTCACCTGCAGGCTTGTACAACATGTTTTTAGTGGTTGAAAATGCAGGTCCAACAAAAAGAAAGCCTTCTTAACATAGTGATCTGTGACCAAGGGGCTAGATACAAGAGTAAAATGCACAAAATAGGAACTTTTATCAAAATGAGAGTTATATCTAGCAATTTAGTTAAGTTTCCCCTGTAAATAGCTTGCTGTAAATTGATATAAAATAAAAACCAACAAGGAAAATCCTACTCTAACTACAGAAATATAAAAGGAAATTTGGAGAAGTTTGGATTTTTCGGTGGTTGAATTTTTTTACCCATGTCTTGGAGTGTCACCTTTTGTTGGAGTGTGAAGTAGATACCCCTCTAAATTGTTATGCCTGATACTTGTCTAGGGAGTGGGTTTGGCCCTTCCGGAAATCGCTTGGCCCTTTCGGAAATCGCCCCTATTGTAGCTTAGTTCACACTGCAACTTTCAATCTTCCTTAGGAATGGCCCTCTCTTTGTGACATCTCCAACCTTTATTATTTGTGTGTGGAAAAATGCAAAAACCATGGAATAGTAAAGCCCCCTTCCAAAATAGTTTGAAATCCTCAGATTGATTCACCTGCAAAACCAAAAAAACAAGTGGTGGAACCCTAGTGGCTTGCTTCCATGTAGCATATTAACTTCTCAATGGCAGATAACATTAGTCTTAAGGATGAATTTTGATTAATAGCAAGATCGAATTAGATAAAAATAATGCCCAATAACATTCATAAGAAAATGAACATTAACAAAAACCACTCCACAATTATACAAAATGTACAAAAGTTTACAAAATACATGAACTCCTTATATTAGATAGCACTTGTATCCTACGTTACTAGATCCGGCAGGGGGGACGGAGGAGGGCAAGATCCCCAGATCAGCGGATTTGATCCAGATCCGGTCCTACCAGAATACGGGTAAATACGGCACATGGCGTTTCTTTGTTTTTGGGAAACGGATCCTTGGTTAGAAGAAACGGATCTGATGACTTTTGTAGGAAACCACAGAATTAATAGCCTTTGCTGGAACCGCGAAAATGAAAAGCTCGCTAAAAGGAGAAGCTCAAAAATTTAGGGTTTTAACTTTTGGGTCTTGACTTTTTGCTGTTTCGATAAGTTAAAAGGCACCTGGTGGTCCCTCTTTGTCTGCAGTGCACCCTACACAAGTAGAACTCGAGGAATTGTTTGGCGTTCTTCATTTTTCAACTCGTTGCTCAATTGTTCAACGGCTGACACCCTATTCAACCCGACGCTCAATAGTTAGGCGTTCGGACCAGTGTTGTGAACATCGCGATTTAATCACGATTTTTTCGTGCTCCCGATTTAATCGCCAATGTTTTCGGCAATTTTTTTATTTTCAAAAAATCGCGACTCGATGCGAAAAAATCGTGGGGGTTCGAAACAACACGTTTTTAAAGTGAATTTTGGGTTTTTATTTGTCATTTTTTGTAGACAACAGGCTTGTTTGAGACTTGAGGAGGAGAGGAAGGCGACTACAAGGGCAGAGGAGGAGAAACACAAAAGATTTTAGCATCCCAAGCAAGACAAATTCGAGTTTGGACCAAATTTCTTCAGCAAAGCATGGTGTCCAAGTATGGGCACCAAATTTAGCCTTTTTTTTTGTTTTTTTCTTGTTTTTTCTTGGGTTTCTATAACCCATTGATTATCAATGATTTTGAGTGGATTTGATTGTGTTTTTTTTTATTCATTTTTGTTGCATAGAGTGAAGAGGGTTCATTTTGGTCAAAAATGCAAAAAATGGATTGTTAGATTTATTAGTTTAATTTCTTCTTGTGCTATATTTTTTTGCATCATTTTTGTTTGGCTTGAATGTGCATTTTTTCTATTATTGTTGCATTGAATTGAGTTTTTTTTTTTTTGGGTCAAAAATTCAATGTGTTGCATATAATTTTATTTTTTATTTTTTTAACTTGCAATTCTTCTTGTGCCCTAGGTTCAACTTCAAACTTCATCTTACATTAAAGCTCGAGAGTTCAACCAAGTTACAAACATGCCAAGGAAATTGGACCCTCTGTGGGAATTTGGTGAACCTGATGGAGGGTTTGACAGAGCAAACTTGTCTTGCAAGTTGTGTGGGCATCATATCGCAGGGGGGTGTATAGATTGAAATATCGTCTTGCATAAATTCCTGGACATGAGGTAGGGCCTTGCACCAATACAACTCCGGAAATCATTCGAAGAGCCTTCAGATCATTGGAAGAAATAGGGCAAACCAAACAGTCCAATCAGATCTGAGGAATCAACTAGTAGGGAATAGAATGTTAGGAGGTGAATATGAGAGTGGCACTGGTTCTACTTTAACATCAATATCTACAACCAACCCTGTAGCTACCTCATCATATTTTGTTCCTAGAACCATGGCTGGGTCACAACCATCTATCACTTCAATGCTTAAAAAAATGAGAAAGAAGAAGCTGACAAGTTGTTGGGCAAGTTTTTTTTTTGGAGTGATATTTTTTTCAGCATTGCAAGGAATAATCCATTTTTCCAGCCTGTTGTTGATGATATTGCAATTGTTGGCCCAAGATACAAAGTCCCTTCTTATGATGCTTTAGAGGCCGCATTCTTCAAGATGAAAAGGTTGACTGCACCAAAAGATTGGAGGAGTTTAAGGCATGATGGGCACACACAAGATGTACTGTGATGTTAGATGGTTGGACCGATCAAAAGGGGAGAAGCCTTATAAACTTCTTGGTTAATTGTCTTAAGGGGACAATGTTTATGAAATCTGTTGATGCATCAACACATATCAAAGATCCAAAATTATTATGTGATTTGCTAGATGTGTTTATTTTGGAGGTGGATCTAGAACATGTTGTCCAAGTCATAATGGATAGTGCTACAAATTATGTTGTTGATGGCAAGATTCTTATGGATAGGCATCCTACTTTATTTTGGACACCTTGTGCTGCGGATTGCATTGATTTGATGTTGGAGGACATAGGAAAAACTCCTTTTGTCAAAGATATTGCTGACTCATCATCTGTGCTTCATTTGATGAGAAAATTCACTAACAATGAGTTGGTGTGCCCTACCATTACACGGTTTGCCACCAGTTTCATATCTCTTCAATCCCTCTTGAATTCTATGTGGGATGTGAAGAGAATGTTTCTTTCAAATGAGTGGCGTGCTTTGGCATTTAGCCGCAAACCAGAGGGAGAGGCCATATGTAGATTAGTTTCATACCAGGAAAGCTTCTAGGCGGGAGTGCAGGAGGTGTGCAACATTACTGAACCTTTGGTAAAGGTTTTTCAATTAGTTGAGGGTGACAAGCCCGTAATGGGCTACTTGTATGAGGCCATGGACAAGGCCAAAGAATCCATTCGGACCTACTATGATGATAAGGGAGATGAGGGGTTTTAGAAACAACTCCTCCCATGGGAAGTGATTGATGAATGATGGAACAAAACACTCCATCGTCCCTGATCCGAATTTGGATCCTTAAACTCTCTTAAAGCTACCCGAACTCTGTAAAAAACTCATACCGAAGTTTAAAGTCTTGTGGATGTCGAAGCCTATTAGAAATAACCATTGAACAACGACAATTTGCAGCCAGCATGGAGCAACGAGGACCTTCGGTCAAAGCACGTTGACTGAGGCCCATGGAGATCATGCAGTGGTGCAAACTAGCACTTGGGAAATCTAGATAAAAAAATGGAGGTCGTTTTTGATGCGCGATTAGCGCGTGCATCGCTGGGCAAAACCCCTCGAGAAGGAAAAGCCTCGAGCGCACAGTCATAAGGAAAACCAGAAAACCGTGGGAAAAGCGCTAAAAACGAAGGCGGGTCCCACGTTCCAAAACCGGCGGAATATCGGAGGCATTTCGGGCGGTAAGCAGGTTTGTCAGAGGACCCAACGATGCCATACAGTGTTTGACGCGTGTCCGGCGGATAAGAGAGAAAATTGCTCTCATCGCGGGCTAACGTCTGAGCAAGTCATCCACACGATAAGAGCGATAACCGTAGGATCTGGAGGCCCCAGATCTAACGGTGGAGATTGCACCCGATGGGAGACCGGGGCCGAGGGAGAAAATAAGCCATGACGCATAAAGATTTGAAGTTCGACGTGGACGATGAGTTGGCAGAGATTCGTGTTTTGCGGGCATTCTTGCAGTAAATGGAAATAATGGCCGTTTCAAACGATCGAGTGTTTCTGGTGAACCTGACACTTATCCGTTATGGAATAGGTGGTTGCTTCCCTGTGAGGTGATGCAGTGACTGTAACAGCAGAAAGAAGGGATTCGAACGGGCGGAGGCAGGGAATGAGAAGCTGAAAGCGGAGATGAACAAATGAAGAGAAAAAGGAGGGATAGTAGAAGAGAGCGGGGAGAAAATAGCGAAAAAAACGTTGAATACGTAGAGAGTCTTGGGAGTCACTCGGAGGTCAAGTGAAAAGCCAGAGAACTCAACTGACAGCAACATATTGTTGTTGGAGTTGCTTGGAGGTCGAGCGATTCACAGAGGCATGCAAAGGCCGAGAGGAAGAGCTTAGATAAGCTAGAGTAGAGAGCCGCGAGCTAGAGCCAGAGCCAGAGCCAGAGCGAGCGCCAGAAGCCAGAGCTGAGAGCCAGAACCAGAGCTCGAGCCACAGAGCCAGAGCTGGAGTCAGAGCCACAGCCAGAGTAAGAGCCAGAGCTAGAAAGCCGAAGAGCTCCAAGAGCCAAGGGATAAGATGGTGTTCTGAGCCCAATGTTCCTGTATAAAACATTGGAGTTAAATGTATCACTTGTAAAAGAATTGAAGCCATAATCCCAGAGAGCCTAATCGAGTTGATTAGAGATCAAGGAGACATAGCCCAAGATATCAGGGTGAACTCCATATTATATTGTTGTCTTATGTGTTTGTTTACTGCTGCTTTAACTACTGTTATATGTATTTATATATCAGTTTAAGTACCTTCCCATATCAACACAAACAACAGATTTTAAAGTAAGTAATCAGCTGGAAACAAATACAAGCATACACCCATATTTTCAAGCATTTCTTATTTCCGCATTGGTTAATCATTAAGACTTGGGAAAATTTAAAGCTTTGGAAGTGGGAGAGGTTCTTGTAAGTTTAGACAAGAAGCCTAAGAGCCCCATTTTCAGATCAGGTGGTATCAGAGCTTAAGATTGATTAACCCCACCTTCAAAGAAGGTTGTAACAAAATGCTTGATTAAAGATTGCTTGTCTGAAAGGTGTTTTGACAGTCAAGGATTGATTGTCTCATTGATTGTATGCTTAGTTGCAGACTGACTATTGTTTGAGTTTGTAGAGGTGAAGGGAAAGCTATTGAAGGCATTTTTCTATCCCAAAGGACCTCAGGGCAATCCTTGAAGCACAAAAGGTTGTTGCAAGAGGTTACTGGATAAGCTCTTTATTAATCTTGTTTGAAGTTATTTTGTTCATTGGCATAATGAGAAATTCTACAAGTGAGTCCTCAAATTCTTCTTTCTTCACAAGAGTCTTTGATTGAGACATGAAGCAAGACTTGTCCACCATGATGGATATGGTGAGAGAAACGTATGAGGATGGAAGGAAGAGCAACATCCTTAGAGAGCAGTTGAATTCTATGGAGGAAGAGAAGCGGTTGCTTTCTGACAAATTGCAGGAAATGGAGGGGCAACTTCATATTGCAAGTATGAACCTGAAAAGGATGCTTGAGTTGGAGTCACAACTCTTTGTTGCAAAAGAAGCCTTGGCCAAGTATCAGCTTGAAGAAGAGGTAAACTGTTCCTGTTTGTCTTCAAATTCTTCTAAGAATGTTTATATTGGTTCTTTTGAAAAACATACCACAGGCATAGGTTCGAAGCTAATGTCCAAGATGGGCTATGAAGGGAAAGGATTGGGCAAACATGCACAAGGTATTGTTGAGCCAATAATGGTTGAGGAAAGGCCTAAGTATTTGGGTCTTGGCTATGGACATTCTTATGGAGAGAATTCCAAAGCTACCATGAAGGCCATTGAAACAGTTCTAAAAAGGAGTTTCATTGCAGGTCCTATACCTCAAAAGTGTGAGGATTGTATTAAGGAGAAATGCAATAGCTCGGAACATCATTCGCATGATGCAAGTGTTCAGAAGCACACACTTGAACCAGAGAGTTGTGGAAACTCTAACGTCCTTGAATAAAGTGATGGTGTTCCAAAGGGAGCCACTTCTTCATTTGCTTCACCTCCTCATGAAGGCAATAAAGGTGAAAGAGGTAGGTATAAATTTGGTTCTAAACACATTCCTTTTGATTTTGTAAAGCATGGAAAAAGAATTGCATGTTCCTTTTGTGGTTTGGAATCTGGATAACCATTATGTTTCTAGATGTTGGAAGAGGATGGCCACATACAAGAAACTTTTGAAGGAAAAGAAGCAAGTAGCCAAAGGTCCACAGGACAAGGCAAATCATGATGTCAAAAGGGATGCACATGTGTTGCACTTACTACCATAAGCAAGGGCATCTTACTGAAAGGTGTTGGACTTTGAATCCAGCACTGCTTCCACCAAAGCTGAAGGAGAAGGTGGAAAAAGAAAATGGCAGGGATGGAAATAAAGATTCCATGATTGATGTGGTTCAGGATGATTCACATATTGATGCTAATGTGCAAACAAAGGAGGGACCTTTGAAATGGATTGGTAAGAAATGGTTAGAATTCTTATCCAATTAAGGTTGCATGTCTAGTGATGCATCTGTTTGCATTTCTTTGTGGAATAAATGCAAGTTGCAGGATCTTACCAAAAGGTAAATAGAAAGAAGTTGAGTAGGAAACTCACTTTATTGCTGCAACAATATGTTCATTTTAGCTTCAAAAGTACAGTGTACTTAAGCGAAAGTTGAAAGCTGGAATGCATGCATGAGCATGAGATGCATGTAACGTTGGCTCGGGAGAAGTTAACTTGGTTTCCAAAATGGAGATAATGATTAAGTGTTCCATCTTTTGGAAAAGAGTCCTAAAGGTCTTTTTCCTACATGCTTGACTTGAAGGGTCATTTGTTGTAAAGGCATGTTTTATTGGCTTGTTATCTAGCTAATCATTTGTATGCAGATATAAGAAATGGAAGGGTTCACAAGATGTGAAATCTGTTTCTTTGTTGAAGCAAGAGTTAGCCCATGCAGTTGTTGTCTGTATGCTTGCTGTTGTTAACAGTTGTTGTCAACAGCTTTTCAAACAGGTACAAATGAAAGTTTTGTGGAGCAGATGTACTTCATATTTGTTTGAGCCACCTTGGATCAAGTATTAAGGCAAAAAAGTTCAAACTGTCTTCTGTAAACTTCACAGCAGAAGTTCTGCATGAAGTCAAGGAGGAAAACAGTTCTTCCCGAGGCGACCAAGAAGGGAAGTGGTCAAAGATTTTGGTTTAGAGGCACTATGCGAAGGCAAGTGTAGGGAGGCTAAAAGAAGAGGGTGTTGTTACTCTCATTTACTGCTCAGATCAGTATATCAATCTTTTGGTGGACCAAAAGTTCTTTTAGTGGGAAGGCGTGATCCGAATTTGGATCCTTAAACTCTCTTAAAGCTACCCGAACTCTGTAAAAAACTCATATTGAAGTTTAAAGTCTTGTGGATGTCAAAGCCTGTCAGAAATAACCTCTAAACAACGACAATTTGCAGCCAGCATGGAGCAACGAGGACCTTCAGTCAAAGCATGCTGACCGAGGTCCATGCGGACTGCGTAGTGGCGCAAACTAGCACTTGGGAAATCCAGACCAGAAAACGAAGGTCGTTTCTGATGCGCGATTAGTGCTAATTGCGCATCGCTGGAAAAAACCCCTCGAGAAGGAAAAACCCCGAGCGCACGGTCATAAGGAAAACCAGAAAACCATGGGAAAGTGCTAAAACTGAAGGCGAGTCCCGCGTTCCAAAACCGGTGGAATATTGGAGGTGTTTCGGGTGGTAAGCGGGTTTGTTAGAGGACCCAACGATGCCATACAGTGTTTGACGAGTGTCCAGCGGATGAGAGAGAAAATCACTCTCATCGCGGGCTAACATCCGAGCAAGTCATCTGCGCGATAAGAGCGATAACCGTAGGATTTGGAGGCCCCAGATCTAACGGCGGAGATTGCACTTGATGGGAGATCGGATCTGAGGGAGAAAATAAGCCACGACGCATAAAGATTTGAAGTCCGACGTGGACGAAGAGTTGGCAGAGATTCGTGTTTCACAGGCATTCTTGGAGTAAACGGAAATAACCGCTGTTTCAAATGATCGAGTTTTTCTGGTGAACTTGACACTTATCTATTACGAAATAGGTGGCCGCTTCCCTGTGAGGTGATGCAGTGACTGTAACAGCAAAAAGAAGGGATTCGAACGGATAGAGGTAGGGAACGAGAGAGCTGAAAGCAGAGACGAACAGACGAAGAGAAAAAGGAGGGGCAATAGAAGAGAGCAGGGAGCGAACAGCGGAAAAAAATGCTGAATGCGTAGAGTCTGGGGAGTCATTCGGAGGTCGAGTGAAAAGCTAGAGAGCTCAATTGACAGCAACATATTGTTGTTGGAGTTGCTTGGAGGTCGAGCGATTCACAGAGGCATGCAAAGGCCGAAAGGAAGAGCTTAGAGAAGCCACAGTAGAGAGCCGCGAGCCAGAGCCAGAGCCAGAGCGAGCGCCAGAAGCCAGAGCAGAGAGCCAGAACCAGAGCCCGAGACACATAGCTAGAGCTGGAGTTAGAGCCACAGCCAGAGCAAGAGCCAGAGTTAAAGCCAAGAGCTAGAGCTAGAAAGCCGAAGAACTCCAAGAGCCAACGGATAAGATGGTGTTCTGAGCCCAATGTTCCTATATAAACATTGGAATTAAGTGTATCACTTGTAAAAGAATTGAAGCCATAATCCCAGAGAGCCTAATCGAGTTGATTAGAACTCAAGGAAACGTAGCCCAAGATATCAAGTTGAACACCATATTATATTGTTGTCTTATGTGTTCTTTTACTGTTGCTTTAACCACTATTATGTATTTATATATCAGTTTAAATACCTTCCCATATCAACACAAACAATAGATTTTAAAGTAAGGAATCAGCTGGAAACAAATACAAGCATACACCCATATTGTCAAGCATTTCTTATTTCCGCATTGGTTAATCATTAAGACTTGGGAAAATTTAAAGCTTTGGAAGTGGGAGAGGTTCTTGTAAGTTAGACAAGAAGCCTAAGAGCCCCATTTTCAGATCAGTTCCATTCATGTTGCAGGGATCTACCTGAACCCCGCATTTGCTTACCCCAGTGTGTTCTTATTTGATGCTGAGGTCATCGATGGATTCTTCACCTGTGTTCAAAGGATGGTGCTATCCCCAGTAAAACGTGCAGAAATCTCCACAGAAATGGAGATATACATGATGGCAAGTGGCACATTTAGCTTTGAAATGGTTGTCGTTGATAAGAAGACTAAAATGCTAGGTATTTTTTAGTTTGTTTCAAATATCATTGTCTCTTCAAGTTCGTAACTTCGTACTTCGCTTCAACTTTCAAATTTCATTTTTTCTTATATTTATCTTATTTGTAATATTGTTGTAGATGCATGGTGGATAAGTTATGGTGCCAGAGTACCCCATCTACGAAAGCTTGCCATTCAAATCCTCAGCTAAACATGTAGCTCTTCAGGATGCAAGCGCAACTGGAGTGTATTTGAAAAAATACACACCAAGAAGTGCAATAGGTTAAACTTAAAACTTAAAATATTCCAAATTTCCATTTAATTTTTTGAATTCATTAAATAATATTTTTTATAATTATCATTTTATGACCTTTGTACAGGTTGGAGTCCCAAAGACTTAATGACATGGTCTACGTCTACTACAATCTTCGATTGTGGGTTAGGCAACTTGAGATGACACCTGATATGGATGCCATCTCATTGGATGGGATTGACACCACTGCTGCATGGAGGGTTCAGGCCGAGAGGCCTCTCATGGAGTCAACCGATGATTGGTTAAAGCAGGAGGTAATGGAAGGGGTAGAGGGGGTGGAGGAGGAGGAGGAGGAAGAGGAGGAGCAACAGGAGAAGGAGGTGACACCACCTACCCTGGTTATCCCTGTCACCAGTAGAGGACGTGGTCTACCTCCTGTAGCTCCTAGTTCTTCAGCTTCTAGAGCACAATGGAGTCCACTGCCAACTCCACTGATATCTACATCTAGAGGAAAAGCTATTGCATTTTCTCGCAAGAAGGGCAGAGGAAATCAATAGTATTAGTTATTTGGTTCATTTCATTGTATATGACGTTATGACTCATGATATGAGATACATTATTATATATTTTTTTTGATATTTTGAGGCTGAGTTGGGACTCAGGAATCAGGACTTACTATTCAGAACATGATTCACTATTATGTGCGATGTAGCACTAGAAATGATATTACACATATTATATATTAGTTCTTTTATCATATTTATGTGTCAATGTATTTATTTTATGTTGTAGATGCTTTAGATATTAAAAAAATTGAAAAAATTGAACATTTTTGTATTTGCCGTTTTTTCTTGATTTTTACCGATTTTTTCTTGATTTTTCCGATTTTTTCCCCTCGCTGATTTAATCCCAATCGCGATGTTTGCAACATTGGTTCGGACCAAGGTACATCGTATAACCTTGTCGTATTATGTGTTCGATATGAATATGTGTGCCATCGTTGGATCGCGGCTCGTGTGCCATCGTTAACCTCTCATTGTCGCGATATCCCTGAATCCTTTGCAAGTTTGCCTCTCGACTCTCGAGTCTGTCTCTATGCCGTGGTATTCCTTGAATCCTTTGCCTCTCGACTCTTGAGTCTGTCTCTATGCTGGCAGTATTCCTTTGCCCGAGTCTGTCTCTATTGCAGCAACTTAATATATATTATAAAGCCTATAGATTACCTCTCAAGTCTGTCTTTTAACGAGTTTTGCATCAAAATTTTGCATGGCAGTATTCTTCATTAATCATAAAATTTAACAATGTAATTTGTCTATTACTAATTTGCTACATGTCTGGTATTCCTTTGTCTCTAGAGTCTAATACATATTATAAAATGGTCAATGTAATAGTGTAATTTGTATGGCTTATGATCCTAAATATTAAAATGTGTGTATATATCTATTGTCAAGACATAGCAAACTTCTGAAATGGTATTATGTATATTTACAAATACATTTAAATATATATTTTCAACATTTAAATTTACCAAGTCCATCATTTAAATTTATGAACATTTAAGTATATTGACAATGTTATGTAATTAAATTTGTAATTAAATGTTATACTATAAACCCTTGTCTAAACCTTGGCTAACCCTATTTTTATTAAGTATCAAACCTTATGTGAAACTCCTATTCTTATTAAGTATCACACTCTTTTTTATTAAGTATCATTGTATCAATTTGGACTCCTATTAGACATTCCCAATAGTGACAGATACATTGTGGTTTTTCATCATAAATCCAGAGAACGTTTTGTGTATTAGATGAAGTGTATTTTAATTTTTGAATGTGTATTGATAATATATTATAATTTGAATTTTATATGCAGTAAGGTAACCTAAAGACCATTATCATTATGGAACCATCATAGCATGAGCAGAGTGAAGGGGAAATCATCAAAACATATCCAAAATCTCCTCTATGGCAGTATGTGGAGATTATTGGAAAAAGTCCTAGAGGTAGTCCATTTAAATGGAAGTGCGATGAATGCCAAGATATAAAAAATGGCTCATATTCTAGAGTGAAGGCCCATCTCACTGGTCAAACTAACACAACGGTGCAAGTATACACTGGGTCAAAAGATGCAAATGGAAAACCTGGCCAAGTTTTGAGTCCTAGAAAAATGAAATTCTATGCATCTTTGCAAGAGGCTGCTGATAGGAAGCTTGCTAAGGGAAAAAGCTGTGCAAAACTCTACAACTAGGCTTCCATTGCCAACTAGGCCTGCTGCCACAATAGGCCCTCTTGAAGCAGCTTTCAATAATCAAGGTAGAGACATAGCCAATAAACATGTAGCTCATTGCATCTATGCAAATCGGCTAACATTCAATTTGGTGTGTTCCCTTTATTGGCAACAAATGATTAAGGTTGTTAGTGAAGCGCCAAAAGGGTACAAAAGTCCTAGATATGAAAAGGTCCACAATACTTTGTCGGCATCAGAGAGAAATCCGTGGATAGACAGATACAGGAAATCTAGGATACATGGGCAGAAACAGGTGTGTCCATCATTTCTGATGGATGGAGAGGCCAAAGAAACCATCCATTAATCAATGTTGTTGTAAAATGCCCCCAAGGGGCAGTGTTTTCGAATGCTGTTGATTGCAATGGAATAGAAAAAGATACATCTTTCATATCCACAATTCTTATTGATACAATAGAAAGAGTGGGACCACATAATGTTGTCCAAGTCATTACAGACAACGCACAGATTTGTAAAGTTGCAGGCTTGATTGTGGAGGGTCGATATGATCACGTCTTTTGGACTCCATGTGCAATACATTCATTGAACCTTATGCCTAACAAGATTGATGAGGTTGAATGGATTAATGAAATATATGTAGCTACTAGCCACAAAAGAAATCCTAATATTCATAACCAATCATTCAATGTCCCAAGCCATTTATCAGGGTTTTGCAAAGTTTGAGCTACTGAAGGTACTCTTTTTTTAATCAATATTATTTGTATTGGAAATTCTTAATTTTAATTACAAATTTATATATGATTTCTGATTTGAGATTTGACATTTTGAAATTTGTAGGTTGTTGAAACTCATTTTGCCTCCCACACTCTTGTCATAAAGAGGCCTGTGAAAGTGAGACAAGCATTACAAGAAATGGTCATTAACCCTCTTTGGGAATTATGGAGGATTTCTACTTCTGATAGAGGGCAAAAAATCAAGTCCATCATTCTTGATGATGCATGGTGGGACAAGGTCCAATACCTTCTACGGTTTACTGAACCAATCTTGACCTTGATCAGGGCATTTGACACAGACACACCTTGCTTGGGGGATGTTTATGAAAACATCGATAGTATGTTGGAGAGGATAAGGGAAATTATTAGGGCAAGTGAAAATGACCCTTATCAAACATTCTATTATTTAGGGAAGGACATAGTTATAGAAAGGTGGAACAAAATGACCACACCATTACACCTTTTGGCCTATGCATTGCACCCTAAATATTATCATTCCAAAATTTTGTCTTTACCTGGTAGAACAACACCAAACAAGGATTTTGAAGTGGTACAAGAATACAAGACAACTTTGAGGAAAATTTATAGAGATATGGGAGTTGCAATGGAAGTACGCCAAGAATTTGGAGGGTTTGTACAATCTACTAGTAGCTTTTCAAATCCAGTAGTTATGGATGATTGAGGGCATTTTGATTCTATTACTTGGTGGAGCTTTCATGGTCGGGATAGCATTCATCTCTCCACTCTAGCCACCATGTTTTTATCACAAGTTGCTAGTTCCTCATCAGCTTAGAGGAATTGGAGTACATATGACTTCATCCATTCAGTGAAGCGAAACAGGTTCGACGCAACAAAGGCTGAGGATCTTGTGTATGTTCATTCCAACCTCTGTCTTCTATTACATGTTGAACCAGAGTATAAAAAATGTCTGAGCAGGATGTGGGATGTGAAGTCTGAAATGTTTGACTTGAACCTGACATTGAATGCCATGACTCACCTCAACCTACTTGAGGATATTGTTCCACCACCAGTCCAACCTATTGATGCAACTTCCTACATTCCAAGACCCCCATCATCTATTCATGATGTAGAGTTGCAATATGCAAAAGATAAGATCCATTTGAGGATATGTAAATGTATTTACTATTATCATTTATGATATTATGATCCTTTTTGTCACTTTGTATGAGAGAGGATGCATTATTTCAGTGTTTCAGTCTTCATATTTATAATAAATCTAATGGTTTCAGTGCTAAAACTGTGGAGTATTTGATTTTTGAACTCTAAAGTGTTTTTTAAAACTTAAAAAATATTATTGTATTTTATTTTTTTGTACTTGGCGCACCTTGTCGTATCCGGATCTTGGATTTTCAAAAAACTAGCGGATTCGGATCCGAATTCGTATCCATATCCGAATCCTGGTAACTTAGCTTGTATCAAGTGAACAAAAAACAATACAATAGAAGAGAGCCTATCCTTTTATGGAAAAGCCTCTAATGGCTAGAAAAACTCTCATTAAAAATATTGCTAGTTTTCCACAATTTTGGACTTAACAATTTTTAATTTCATGACATTTTACAAAATAAACTTACTTAATCCCTAAGGGGGGTCAAATTGGTCCAAGAATCTTAAGAGGCCACAAATTCCCTTTGAAAATGATATTAAATGGTCAAAAAGAAAAATAAAACCAAAATCTCCTCAACATCCAACTTCTTCGGTCCACTTGCAACTCAATTTGTCCACATAGAGGGATATGAATTGCCTTGGAGAAGTCGACTTCTTCTTTTGGAGGTTATTTTTTTCCAACAACTATATTTCTAGTCCGTTATCTTACTTTTTAGGTCCACGGATGTTATAATGGTTAATATATCCCCTAGCAACAGCTAGCCTTGACCCAATGGCTAGTTTTTGTGAAAATTCCTTGAACTGTAACAATCGAGTATTATTCTCCTAACTTGTGCAGTTTATTTGTCACTATTAATTATTAACGACAAAATAACGAATAAATCACATTGCAATTCTTCACAATAAAAATACGATGCGGAAAAAAAATAGGAACTAAGAAATTGATGCACACACATAATAAAATGACACCGTTATTTTTGGAAAAAGTGTCCCCAGAAAAAACCACAAAGAGAAAGCTGGTGCACTAGATAAGGGTTTGAGAAAATAATTACAATCGGTTTCTAAACTGGCAAACCTTCAACAATACATTGGCAAAATATATTGGAGACACCCTAGTCTCCTCTGCAACTAATATGACCTCTCTCCTGACAACTCACACTCCTCTTGGAGTTCGCACTTCATAAACACACACTGCTACCTAGAATAATTTCACACAACCATGGATCTTCCTCCAACTAAGATGTCTAGCCTCCCTCTGCGTCTGGATTGAATTTGCTTTGCCTTCCAAACACTGATTTGGCTTCCGACAACTAAATCGAACCTCTTCCAGCAACTCACACTGGGGTTCTTGGCTAACTCGCACTGCACAAATCAACCTCTTTTGCACACAATTCAACCTTCTCTTTTCTTGCCTCCTGGACACTGGAAAACTGAGGAAAATCTCCTCCAGATCTATACTCCCAAATCTTTGTTGCTCTCTCTCTTTGATGCTCTTTCCCCTGGCTCAAACTATGCCCTCACTGAATACTGCGAACTAGGGAATTTGAATTGCCTTGCTCACTCGATGTAAAATTGTTTCCTCTCCAAGCCGCTTCGACTTGCTCGTATAATCTCTCATTGGAGCATCAACGAAGATCTAATCATGATTGATGGCTCAGATCATCTTAGACTTCGTCAAGTCACTTTTCCAGAACTTTGTAGAGAAAAATCAATTTCCTCAATTAATACCCATTAATTAATCATTTTTCCTAAGTTAGACTTAGGAACCTTTTAGTTATTGATCAATTAATTTAATTGAGGGTTTTCTAAGTGTTTTCTCCCGAAACCTTTTTTGGGTTTTGTAGATCTTGTTTTCCTTAGCCTCCCTAACACCTTAGAGGCTAGAACACCTAACCGATGCTGCCATATCCATCAAAAACTATCACTCCTTGTTAGCAAAGGAAGGTGTTCTCCACACTCCACTATCCATTCTACTTCATCTCTCCTAATGAGCAACTTGTAGTTGGACTGCACCCACTACTGATGTATAACGTATGTTGTACCTCCTTTCTTCACATCTTAACTGATCTGACTCCCTGTCATTGGAAATCACTGTGAAGAAGTCAATCTGGCAAACACTGTCCATATGCTACTATGTATAGTCTGATTCACCTGCTACCAACTGTAGCTGAACCAATCTCTGATCTCACACTGTTGGTACCCTTGCACTTCTGCTAGGGCACTGCCTCTACGATGTTAATACCTTTGTAAATGTGTGTATTAACTACCTCAGAACTTGAAGATCAAGCTTCCATAGGGTTGCTCCCTGTGAGTCTCGAGCTTTGATCTACTATGTCCCTGCAACTGGCTCTGCACCTGTCTCTTGAGTCTTTGATTGCAACTAGCTCAGCACTGTCTACTTGTTAGAAAATCCGAAAGGCATAAAGATTTTCTTATGTTTATAATTACTTGTGATATTCTTATGTTCTCAGTAACTTTCTTATGTTCATCTTTAATCTTTGTTTCATCAGGCAATTATCAAAACAAATCATGAAGATCAGGGACACTAGATGTAGGCGGACAATTAGGGCTAAAACCCTTATATAGGGGGAAACCCAGTCAAAAACTCTTCCTTTAGTATTTCAGATTGAGATGGACCAAGACCCTAGACCAACAAACTTTCCTCCTCCACTAAGTCAGCCTTTCAAGATGATATAGTAGTCTCTTCTTATCCAACAACTCCAACCCAGCAACAATCCAGAAATTCGACTTCCTAGTTGCAGAATTTTGACTCCTAGCAGCAGAATTTTGGCCTCCTAATCACTGCAGAATTTTGGCTCCCTTCCAGCAGCTTCACACATGTGGGAAAGAGAGAATTTTGACTTCTTATGCTTGTGAGAGACCTCCTTAGCTATCCTTCTTCCTCTTCTTCCTTGAAATTCACACTTTTTCCGGCCCTAGAAGTTGCAGATTGAACTTGTTGTGAGCGAGTGACAAATGAGGTCGAGTTGCTACCTTTATATAGTGATTCTGCTGCGCAGTTTTAGGCCGACTTTTCCAGTTTTGAGGTCGACTTGGTGGGGGAGGCCTAGAAGACTTATTTTAATATAAATAAATTTATTTCTTGACAAATAATTCCCAAGAAGGGTTCTTCCCAAGAAGGGTTCTTTACATTATGACATGGACAAGGACACTTGACACAAACCCTAGAAACCTGCAATGGAGGCTTTGGCCTAAAAATAATAGACCCAAGCATGATACCCATGCTATAATAAGCCAATTTTAATAATAATAAAATTTCTTTTTCTTTTTTTTGACAAATACAACATATTGTGACTTAGATACATTTATGAAGACTGAACCTAGTTACATTCTCCAACACTCCCTCTTAACTAGGGAAGTATTCATAATTACAACCAAATAGAGGTACATGGAAGATGTCCAATATGAACTACGAAGAGTTCAACCACTCTCAGTGCCACGGACTAGATACCTGACCAAGGTTTCGGGTGGGACTAAGATGGACTAAAGCTTTCAGTGAATCTAGGTATCATCAGGTTTACTAACTAACCATCAACCAGGGATCTAGGTGCGTATCCAAGGTCAGAGCTCCAAGACCAACGCCACCCTCCCTCTTTGGGATCTAGACATCAACACACAGGTCGGCCATATGTCCTCCCAAGCATCCATCATTAGATGCTTCAACTCTCCTCAATAAACTAGATATATCAATTTGTCCAAGCATGCTTCTCAAGTGTTCATCCTTCTTTATCGAGAGATTTACCTGTTTAGACACAACCCCAATCAATAAACTTTCAAATATACAAGTAAACACAAATCTTCGGGGTCCTCATTCATTTGGATGTTTTTTTTTATCATCATCCATATACAATTTTGTCGGAAGCTTTCTTCTTCTTCTTTCATTTCTTCAGCAACACCAAAAACATTCTCAATACTTCTCAAGGCTTTTTCACGAACATTCATCTGTAATATTCACTGTCATAATGTGCCCTCCCTCTCAATTGGTGGATATACCTTTATTCTTCTAACCAGGCTCCCTCTTAAGTTTAGGGATATCAACTACTTTCTTCTTCTATAACATCGGAGAAGCTTCAACCTTGCACGACTTCGTCAAGGTCATCTTCATCATCATCCTCTTCATCATGCTTATAGAAATATCTTCATTATCTCAAAGATTTTGTACCTGCAAAACTTTAATAGCAATTACAACCAAATACATATATAGAAGCATGAAATTAACTATATCAGAATCATGAAGCATTAGACTTTAGACATCAAATACCTAAACCTAGTGAGGTGCATAATCAATAAGAGACACATACTTCTAAACTTCAACTTCTTGCTAGGGTTTTGTTGCAAACCCTTGACTACAACATAAGGAAAATTAATCAAGAAATCACTCTCATTCTATCTAGGGCTTCAATATTACTTCTAAAGATATGTGACAATGTTTACTATAATTATTGCAAACCCTAGATTTTATTTTTGATACACAGGGCCTTAGATATCAGTAATTCAATCAAATAACAATTCTAGTATGAATCTAATGCTTTAGACTTTACTAATGTTTGATACAAACCCTAGACTAAATCATATTGAAAACAATATCATCATATCCTAGAATATCAATCTCTACTAGGGCTTTGTTATAAACCCTAGAATTTACATGAGCAACAACAATTAGGTTAGCATACTCGAATATACATATCTATGATGCATTTCTCATCAATATTTACTAGGTAAACCTAGGACACAAACATGAATACATCAAAGTTAGATATCCAACAATTTATTCATGCTAGGGTTTTTGGTCATACAAACGAATATACACCTAGGGTTTTGTCACTAGAATCTTACTATAGACATTACAAATATTTTGGTCATAAACCCTAATTTACCAAACCCTAAAGGTCTAGGGCTTCATTTAAACATTAACAACAAACCCTAAAGGACTAGGGTTTTTATTATAACAATACCAAGACTCTAAACAAGAGAATAGGATTTCTAGATTGAGATGGACCAAGCCACTAGACCAATAGACTTTCCTCCTCCACCAAGTCAGCCTTCCAAGATGATGTAGTAGTCTCTTCTTATCCAACAGCTCCAACCCAACAACAATCCAGAAATTCGACTTCCTAGTCGCAAAATTTCGACTCCCAGTAGCAGAATTTCAGCCTCCTAATTACTACAGAATTTAGGCCCCCTTCCAACAACTGCACATCTTAACACGTGAAAAAGAGAGAAATTTTCAAATTCTTATGCTTGTCAGAGACCTCCATCTCCTTGGATATCCTTTTTCCTCTTCTTCCTTGAAATTCACACTTTTTTTGGCCCCAACAGTTGCAGATCGAACTTTTTGTAAGTGACAAATGAAGTCGAGATGTTGCCTTTATATAGTGATTATGCTGCCCAGTTTTAGGCCGACTTGTCTAGTTTTGAGGCCGACTTGGTGGAGGCTTAGAAGACTTATTTTAATATAAAATAAATTTCTTTCTTGACAAACAATTCCCAAGAAGTGTTCTTTACATTATGACATGGACAAGGACACTTGACACAAACCCTAGAAGTCTGCAATGGAGGCTTTGACCTAAAGATAATTGACCCAAGCATGAAACCCATGCTTTAATAAGTCAATTTTAATAATAATAAAATTTCATTTTCTTTCTTTTGACAAATACAACATATTGTGACTTGACTACATTTATGAAGACCAAACCTAGTTACATTCTTCAATACTACTGAGCACCTAACTACACCCAACTGGCTCTGCAACTGCCTCTCAAGTATCTGACTACAACTAGCTCTGCATTGTCCCTCAACATTTGACTGTGCCTTGGTGATCCTTCGATCCTCCTGCTACTATCTCTTGTGGGCTCTCGTAGCAAAGGTAATGATCCTTGTGAAGAATAATTGCACCTGATCTACTGATCAAGCCTTCATGGCTAGATCTAGACCTCCTGCTACTCTTCCATAGACCCTGCCCATTCTAATAATTTGAAGCATCATGCTCCTCCTCCATCTGGAGGTATTGCTGCTATCAATTCAAATTCCTCTAGTCTAGAGGTCAACTCATCGATCTCTCCGAAGTTGTTGTTTTCTACCCCTTCTTGTCCTTCTTCCTCTTTGGACATTGGGTGATATTGTGACCAAATTCATCACGTTCGAAGCACTTGACCTTCAACAGGTCCTTCTTCTTCTCTCCCTTTGAGTCTTGTCTCTGACTAGGACCCTTCTTCATCTTTCCCTTACTTGCAAGGCCTACGTTCTCTTCTTCTTTCTCCATCTTTGATCCCTTGCTATTGCTGCTTATAGTACCCTCAACAAAGAGGAGCCTTAACTGAATTCACTCCATATGTGCTCCCAATCTGGTAGCTTATCCCATCCATAAATCACCCAAACGAAGGTTCACCAGTCCCTGGTAAACCCATTTAGAGTTGTGCGCACCAACTCATCATCTATTGGTTTCTCTCCAACAGCTGCAAGTTCATATCAGTCACTCTGAATCCTAGTGAGATAGGAAGTTGCGCTCTCACCCTTCTACATCTTTGTTGTACTCAGCTTCTCCTTGAGGATCATTTTCTGATTCTCATACAGATCTTGGTACAACTTTACAACGACATCCCAACTGTCCTTTGTTGTTGTCTTCTCTGCAATATGCGGGACAATGCTTCGTCAACATTGTTCTGATCTCTGAGTCTTGTTGTGAGCATCTCTGCAAAACTCAACTCAAATAAACTGGAGACCTATATGTCGGAAATATCCTTCTCCCTCCGACAAACTACCTTGGTCTGCCTCTTGCACTTGCACTTCCTACTGGAAATGCGCAGATTTGGTTCTGCACTTACCTCCGTGTCTTTCTTGGAACTTGCATAGCCTGGTATTCCTCTTTTGGGCAACTCACTCTACCTTCTGGATGTCCTTCTTTAGATATGGCATATGCACTGTTGACCTTGAAATTTTCACTGGCTAGACTGGCAAGTCTGCTACGACCTACCTTTTTGCAACTGGAACACTGGAAACCCTCTGAGAATTCTTAAAATTCCCACTATGTGTGATTTTCTCTTCCTTTCTTGCGTTGATTTGCAACTACAAAACCCTTGTTGCATAATCACTATGCTACATTTACCCTGCGAATCAACTGACCTACTCACTGGAAACCCGCTCTGACAATCCTACTGCCCGCTGCTATAGATTTGATGCAAATTCAACTTTTCTTCCCCTTGAACTAGAAATCGAAAACTGCCTCTCTGCTACTCGCACTGCTTGGTTGGCTTGCGTAGATTTGGAAATAATGCTTCAGATCTCCCTTTGAAATTGCACAATCTCTCTTCCCTTCGCCTTTAAGCCTCCGATTTGATCTTCAATGCTTGAATACCATGTGAAAATTCCTTGAACTACAACAACTGAGTATTATTCTCCTAACTTATGCAGATTATTTGTCACTATTAATTATTAACGACAAATAGCAAATAAACCACACTACAATTCTTCACAATAAAAATATGTTGTGGAAATAAAAATAGGAATTAAGAAATAGATGCACACACATAATAAAATGACACTGTTATTTTTGGACAATTGTCCTAAAAAAAAACCCCGAAGGGAAAACTGATGTAGTAGATGAGGGTTTTTATTATTATGCAACAATTTGAGAAAACAAGTTCAACTGGTTGCTCAACTGGCAAACCTTTAGCAATATACTGGAGACATCTTATGTTGATTTGGGATAGCGTTAGATGTGCTCTAGGCCTCAATTTTTGTAGGTAGGTTTGGGCACATGTATTCCAAAGAACCCAGAAAGCATTTTGGGAAATTCCACCCAGAAACAATTTTATTAAAATTAATATTTTTTAATGGGACCCTAAGTCGAACCATAGAAAATTAAAAATATTAATGGGTATTAATCTAATTGTCGGTGTAACTTCTAGAAGAAGACGAGGATCAAGCTAAAATGATCTTAGCCATTGATTACCTTTTAATCTGGGTCATTGAATTTCAACGAGAAGATTATTTAAGGAAGCTTGAGGGTCATTTGGAAAACACACCGAGAGATCAAGAGATCGAATTTATGAAGTGAGAAGTTCTCAGGAGGAAATTCTGATCGAGGAGATTTCTTGTAGTTGAGGGGCAGGGATAGCATCCGGAGATAGAGAGATTTTCTCAGCCAGAGAATCATCAGCAGAGAGAGGCATAGAGTAATCCAGTAGCCTAGACGCAGAGGCTGACGTAAGGCCACGAAGGGCTACGCAGAGGCAATGCAGAGGGTGAGAGAGAGTCTGAGATTTGCTAGGGAGAGTTAATTTCAAAAGCTAGTAACCAGAGTGTGACATTGGGAGGCTGAGAGCAAAGACTCTAGGCAACATATTGATCAGTAGACTGGATGACGCAGTGACTAGAGAGGTTGACGTAGGGACTGTGTGAGGACTGTGCAGAGACAACATAGGGCCTGCTAGAGGCACTTCATCTAATATCAGGATCAACTGGGATTTTCTTAGTGATTGTGAGGTAATCTCACAAATCTTTCTGCCAGTATTTCTCTTTGTAACTGAATAACACGAGAGGTATTTAAAGATGTATTTAGAATTTGCTACTGCTTAATAATAATAAACCCTCAGAGCTGTTGCACCGGTTTTCCCGCATTGGGTTTCTCCGGGGACATTTGTCCAAAAATAACGGTGTTAATTGTGTTGTATTTTCTTTCTTGCTCAATCTCTTGTTTCTGCATAATATTTAATTAAGTGAAGGTTGTAGTGTATGTATTAAGATATTTTCCATAGGAAACTGCAAGTAATTTGTTTAAAGGAATTTAACAAATAGGAGTAATATCATCAGTTGTTGCTGTAGGGATTCTCGGTTCTGGAATTTTCACATGGTATCAGAGCTGCAGGTGGAACAAGAAGAGCAGTGCCAGAAAACCTAGCGTTGAGTAGAAGAGAGAGATCGAAAAGCAGCAGGAGACAGCAGTTCGAAACCCCAGAGGGTTTTTCACAGTTCTAGCCGGAGGGTTGAAATTTCAAGGCAGTCTCTCTCCGAGTGAGTTGACAGATAGAAGGACTCCCAGTTCGAATTTTGCTGGGGTAGGGAGAGCAGCGCTAAAGCCTCAGCGTGAGGAGAAGCTGGTGGGATGCAAATTTTACTGCAAGTAGTTTCCTAGGCAGAAGATCGTCAGAAGAAAGAGGAGAAGCACGACTAAGGGAATTTCTTCCTCAGAGAATTCCTAGCCAAGGAATTCGAATTCTCTATAGCTGAGCAGCAATAAGGGGTAGTAGTTTTACTAGCTACAGGCGTAGGCTAGCCCAGCAACAACACAAAGGAGAGAGGAGGCCATTGGAATTTTTATTTTTTGGCAGAAATGGCAACCAATGGCTTGAGGTATCAAGACAGGTTGAATGGAGCATCCAACTATGTCATCTGGAAGGCAAGGATGCCATTCCTTCTAGATGAGCATGCCCTCAAGACATACGTTGATAGCGTGCTGGCTGTCCCTGCAGATCTAGATCCACTGCAGAAATACCGAGATGAGATGGCCAAGGTCAAAAGGATGATCCTGGATGGAGTCAAGGATCACGTGGTGTGTCACGTTGCTAGCAGAGGGACTCCTAAGGAGATGTGGGATGCCTTGGCCAGGTTATATCAGGGATCTTCTGAGCAGCGGAAGATGTACTTGGAGCAAAAGCTGAGATCTGCTCAAATGCAGAACAGAGAGTGTGTGGATCCATTCCTCACGAAGCTAAAGGAAACCCGTGATGAGTTGTATGCTGCGGGGAATACACCTCAGGATTCAAAGTTTGTTAGACTGGCCCTCAATTTTGTCTCAGATGAGTGGCAAGTCTTTGTCCAGAGTATCCTGGGCAGAGCAACATTGTCGAATTGGGATGAGATGTGGGCAGCTCTAAAGCAAGAGGAGCTAAGGAGAGACTTAGTCAAGGTCAAACTTGATGGAAGCAGCAACAGTAGTCGGTCGAAGCCCAAGGAGGAGGAGGATAATGTAGCCCTTGCATCGAAGGGACAACAGGAACAACGAAGATGTAAGAAGGACGTCTCGAAGATCAAGTATTTTAGGTGTGGTGAGATGGGTCACTACGCTACACAGTGTCCTCTCAAGAAGAAGGACAAGGATGAGAAACACGACCCGAAGGCAGCGCCCGCGAAGATCGAAGAGGAGTTTTCCATGACATTCGAGATACCTCTAGGAGGGAGGTGGGTTGATTTAGAATTGTAGTTTGAAAGAGCTATAGATGGGCAGGATGGTTGAGGAGTCCACCCCTTGGATCAATCCCTTGCTACGAGAGACTAGTTTTGCTGTCGCAGGATGGATTAGTGTCGGATGGTGCCGAGGAGCGTTGGGGAGAGATTGCAGTGGCTTGGAGCGCCAGAGACTGAACAACGCAGAGCATAGTTGGTAGCAATGCAGATGGCACAGAGCAGAGGTCAGCAACAATGCAGTAGATTCAGAGGGTTAGCGCAGAGACTAGCAGCAGTTAGGCTTCAACATTCACGTGGTATTATACTGAAAATAGTTAGTTCAGTAATTTTGGATGATTTTCTGTTGCTATCAGCAACAATTTGTAGTGCAGTGGTAGTGCTAACAGCAGCACAGATGCAACACTTGAGAGGGAGCTGAAGTATGAATGTAGTGTTGACAGTGGTAGTGTTAGCAGTAGTACAATTGCAGCAGTAGCGCAGTAGTTGGAGCATAGCATGTCAGACATCAGTAGCGCAGAGGACGATGCTTCAGAGTCATAGCAGTATGCAGCAATGTATATTGCTAGAGCACATTTCTCGCTAAGAGGGAGTGTTGATTTTGGGTAGCATTAGATGTGCTCTAGGCATCAAATTTTGCAGGGAGTCTTGGGCACATGTATTCCAAAGAACCCAAGAAGCGTTTTGGGAAATTCCACCCAGAAATGATTTTATTAAAATTAATATTTTTTAATGGGACCCTAAGTCTAAAATTAGGAAATTAGAAATATTAATGGGTATTAATCTAATTATGGGTATGAAATATTAAGATGAGGATCAAGCTAAAATGACCTTAGCCATTGATTAGCTTTTAATTAGGGTCGTTGAATGTCAACGAGAAGATTATTTAAGGAAGCTTGAGTCATTTGGAAAACACCACCGAGAGATCAAGAGATCAAATTTCTTAAGTGAGAAGTTCTCAAGAGGAAGTTCTGATCGAGGTGATTTCTTGCAGTTGAGGATTAGAGATAGCATCCGGAGGGAGAGATTTTCTCAGCCGGAGAATCATCAGCAGAGAGTGGCAGAGAGTGATCCAATAGCCTAGACGCAGAGGCTGACGTAGGGCCACGCAAAGGCAGCGCAGAGGGTGAGAGAGAGTCTGAGATTTTGCTGGGGAGAGTCTGTTTCAGAAGCTGGGAATCGAGGTGTGAGACCGGAGGCTGAGAGCAGAGACTCCGGGAAGCAAATCAATCAACAAATTGGAATTCGCAGTGCCTAGAGAGGTTGACGCAGGGACTGCGTGAAGACTACGCAGAGACAACCTAGGGCCTGCCAGAAGTTAGCGCAGTGCCTAGAGAGGTTGATGCAGGGACTACGTGAGGACTACGTAAAGACAGCGTAGGGCCTGCCAGAGGCAATTCATCCAATATCTAGATCAGTTGGGATTTTGTCAGTGATTGTGTGAGCTAATCTCACAAATCTTTCTGCCAATATTTCTCTCTATAACTGAATAACTCGAGAAGTATTTAGAGATGTATTCAGAATTCACTATTGCTTAATAATAATAAACCCTTGAAGTTGTTGCATCGGTTTTCCCGCATTGGTTTTTTTGGGGACATTTGTCCAAAAATAACGGTGCCAATTGTGGTGTATTTTCTTTCTTGCCCAGTCTCTTGTTTCCACATAATATTTAATTAAGTGAATGCTGCAGTGTATGTATTACGATACTTGTCATAGGAAATTGCAAGTAGTTTGTTTAAAGGAATTTAACAAATAGGAGTAATATCATCAGTTGTTGCAGTGGGAATTCCCAGTTATGGAATTTTCACACCTTAGTCTCTTCTACAATTGATCTGTCTTCTCTCCCAACCACTTGCACTCCTCTTGGAATTCGCACTTCCTTCAGAAACACAGACTATTGCCTAGAATAATTTTGCACAACCCTGAATCTGCCTCCAACTAGGACATCTAGCCTCCCTCTACCTTTGGGATGAATTCGCTTTGCCATCCAGACACTGATCCGACCTCTAGCAATTGAATTGAACCTCTTCCAGCAACTCGCGTTGGGGTTTCTAGCTAACTTGCACTGCACAAATCGGTCTCTTCTTAACACAATTCGGCCTCCTCTTTTCTTGCCTCCTAGAAACTGGAAAACTAAGGAAAATCTCCTCCGGATCTCTGCTCCCAAATCTCTGTTTATCCCTCTCTTTGATGCTCTTTCCCTGGCTCGAATTACGCCCTCACTGAATATTGCGAACTAGGGAATTCGAACTGCCTTGCTTACTCGATGTAAAATTGTGTCCTCTCCAAGCCCCTTCGACTTGCTCTTAGAATCTCTCATTGGAGCATCAACAACCAAGATCTAATCATGATCGATGGCTCAGATCATCTTAGACTCCATAAAACTTTTCCTGAAGTCTCTAGAGCAAAATCGATTTCCTCAATTAATACCCATTAACTAATCAATTTTCCTAAGTTGGCCTTAGGAACTTTTTAATTATTGATCAATTAATTTAATTGAGAGGTTTCTAAGTGTTTTCTCTTCAAAAATTTTCTAGGTTTTGGTGTCTCATGTTCCTTTGCCTCTCTAACACCTCAGAGACTAGAAAACATGCACGAAGCTACCATATGCATAAAAAACTAATAGTTTTGACTTTATTTTACATTGACTTCCTCGTGTAATTTAACCCGGGTCCCAAAGGATACATCTCCAATGACCTTTCCCTCTTGGAAAATTTGGAATATGCGTTTTGTTATTTAGATACTAATTTGCAATGGGTTTGTCTATGTTTTTCCTCATCCTCTAGGACATTGCCACATCATAACTTGACTGTCATGTCATCTTGCCCCTCATGCCTAATCTCCAACACCTTGCATGATGTCAAATTCTAACACCTGGGTTTTCTTCATCTCGTCATGCTGATCACTTTTGACATGATGCATGCAAGATTTTTCCCAATTCTCTACTTGAAAAATCCACATGGAATATCCCTTGTATTGTTAACTAAGTTTGACAAAGACAACTTTTCACTAGATGCTTGATTGAAAAATTTCCACATGACATGGCACCCTCTAATCCTACTCTACAATCTCAACCTGGGTTGAATTTTTGACCACCTGGACCATTTTGCATTGTGAAGCATGGACCTCCTCAAGGAACGTGAAAGTTGTCACAAGAGACTGTTATACTATGAGAACTATCATGAGTCATACTTAACCAAGGCCAAGGTCACCTACAAACTCTATGGCACTAACCATGTGGAATTACATAGTTGTACCTTGACGTAGGCCAGACTAGTCCATACACCGGTGACGAGATCACCTAGGTGAAGCTTTCAAGGGAAAGGGCATGGTCTGACCTGCACAACAGATGCAGACTCAAACTAACAAGACACAACTCTAGGAGGCCTAATATAGGGCCTGATATGGTTTTTACATGGCTTTGACTTGTGACCTTGGGCTTACAATGGTGGTGAATAATGCACTGAAAAAGTCTCTATGTACCCCGTTTGACAAACGGGTAACAGGGCACTAAGAGGGGAGCATTAATTGATATAACATGTCCATGGTAATCCATACCTACCACTTTCCATACTTCTTTGTTATTCATCTTCATTCTTTGGTTTGATTGTTATTGATCATTGGGATTGGCACCTTATATCCACATCCTTGAGTATGGGCACATTAACTTGGCCTCAGAGGTTGATGCAAGAATGATAAAAGCATATAAAGCCACAATGGAAGGAAAATGTAAAATGCAAAAGATGGTTGAGCCTTGTTTAGCATGCGGGCAAAAACCTAGCATGAGCTTTGAGCCCCTCATTAGCCATCACCCAACTCCTCAAGCATTTAATGTGTCATCTAAAATAAAGGAACTCTTGAATGTCTCAACCTCGACGAGAAAGAAATTGTTACATATGGGTATTAGAAAGGCACAAAGCAAGCTTGGTCTCCTAATTTATGCATGAAAGAAAGATAAAACATTAAAGTAAAAGGCTTACCAGCAGAATGGAAAAAGTAGACTGAGGAAAGGCATAACTCGTGCCTCCACCATTGCTCCCTCCTTACATCATTATACTCTAGATGTTGGACCTCGATCAATTGGTCCTAGGGCTGTGACATCTTCCTTGAAGTCTTTCCCACTCCATGATCACATTATCACATGCACCTTTGGATTGATGGGTCTACCTAGGCTGGAAACACTTAATAGGATTATTGACCAAATTGCCCCTAACATAATTGAGGTAACTTGTTTACAAATCTCAAGCTAGTAAGACATTTGAAGTTAAGTCTTGTATGAAGTATTTTTGTGCCCCTAGCATTAGATATAGTCTAGTATGGTCCTTTAATGGTTTTTGTCCCTAATGAAGTTGATCTCACTTGATTTTGGTAGATTTGTTTTAGGTGGTATCACACATGTAGTAAAGATCTTGTGAGGGATGTCTTGACTCCTCTCCAACACATTCTAGAGGATATTTTGCCTAGTTCTAAGAGAAGTTATAACCTTGTAGGTCCAATGTTACCCCTCCAAATATGGGTATTGGGCCTTGAGCAAATTCCACATGGTGTCATACCTCTTGATGTACCTCCAGAAGTAGAAATGTTGAGCTAGAGAGCCAATGCGTTGGATTTTTTGATGATGTGCCCAGATGGACCCATTACACTCCCAAGCTTGCCTTGACCCTGTTTGATGGATGTTGCCTTGTTCTAAAGCCCTGATAAGGATGGAGATCATTGAGATGATTTGGGAAGGCCAGCACACTAGCATTGATGCCAATGCTTGATCCAAATGATGCCACATCATCCCTACATGCCATAGAAGGATGACATAAGCCCTTTTGAGGATGATGTCATAGTGGAAGAGGTGTCATTTGGAGATGCAACCATGCACTTTGATGATTTCTTGGCTTAATGGGCACTCGTGGACTAATTTATCACTTGCTTGATAAAGAGTGTTCATTATTGGAGGATGATGTCATAAATGAGAGCTTTAATTCCCATACACAGGAGGTTTTGGCATTTTTGTTGTGTTTTAGAGCTATCTTTGTTGATAAACCAAGTGCAATATAGTCTAACATGTAATTCCTCTTCTTGATAATTACTTTTGAATATTATTACTTCTTATGTCTTCTTCATCAAATAATTATACAATTATTCAATCATTCAAGAAAGATATAGATCACAATGAGACAAGAGACACCAGAAATTAGGGTAGCAGCTAGGGAAAAACCCACAAGGGGAAATCCCAACAATCCTTTTCTTATAGAATCATATCAAAATGAGCGATATCCAATCCAAGACCAAGACCAAACTGCCACCAAAATGCCAAGTCAACCCTCCTCCAAGTCACCTCCAAAACTCAAAGTCAACGCTAGTCAAACTTCTTCAAATCTGGTCAAACTTCAGAACTTTTTTGGACCTACAGCTAGGGCCGAATTTCGGCCTACAAATACCTCAAAATTTTCGGCCTTTTACACAGAAAATTCGTCCTTCCACACATGCAAGTTCATACTTGTCAAAGATTCAATCAAGAGGGAATAATCTTCTAGTCTTTGTCTTGTCTTCTCTCTCCTTTGACTCAGCTTCTTCTTCTCCATCGCTAGGTTCATATGTGCTTCTTGTTGTGTTGAATGAAAGAGCTCCAAGTAGGTCGAACTTGTCTCTTATATATAGTGGTCAAATAGGTGCCACTTGGAGGGCTAGGCTGACTTGTCCAACGAGGGACGACTTGGTCATCTTGTTGACTATGACTCAAAATAAAAATAATTTTTTTCTTTCTTTTTAAATGTCCAAATGGGACATGATACAAATAAATTTTCTGTTGACTCAAAACAAATTCCATTTTACATTACCATGAAGAACATGCTTGACAAAATTATAGTAAATACGTTAATGACAAATACATATATTATGAAGACCAAACCTAGTTACAACATTAACACTCCCCTTAACTAGGGAGGTATCCATAATGACTCATAGGGATATTCACAAGTTGAAATATTCATATAATTAAGGATACAGATTAATAAGCATCGTTGATAATAACAACATCATAACCAACATTGTCAAATTACCAAGGCCTTGACAAGTAAGCTCTATCTCTCCACTAGATCAGAGCACAATGTTAGGAGGCATTCAATGTTAGGAGGCATTTCAATTACTAGTCCAATCAATGTACCCTTGAATTAAATGTATCAAGGAACCAAACAGTTATCGGTATGATGGATCAACAATATCAAAATTATCTAATTCTTACAGGTTGTCATAGGTCTACAATCCATCATTCTAAATTTTTGGAGGGTCTTGATCAAAAGCATTCCTTTTACCAAGGAAAGTCACATCAGTTTTCTTGCCAAGTCCTAGGTAGTAGTGAATCAATTCAAGATTCTTTATGTCGAGTTTTGCACCGAGCTCCATCTTTTCCTCTGACACAAGAGTCCTTATATCATCAGAAAAACAAATCATTAAAGATCATTCTTGTTCTTAATCAATCTCAAAATACGAGGTCTTCTTCAATCATGAAGTGCTCACAAAAATCCATGGGTAACACTTCCAATTGAGATAAATGTCTTATTATGAATCTCTTCCTTTTACTTAGGAGAATCTTCTTGCTTCTATACTTTTCATCTTTTGCAAACTAGATCTTCTTTAATGAATGCATACTTCAAATTCCCTGTTCCTCCTATATTCAAGAATGTCCTCTTATTTGGCTATGTCCCTTCATCTCTTTTCTCTGTTGTTAGAATCTAGAGATCCCTTGCCATTGAATTGCAAAAGTTTTGCTTCCTATTGAAGTGTTATGCACTAGACATTGTTTATGTATTATAGTAGTATCATGGGCTCATTCTTTGATGTATAAGTTAGAATCAGCTTCACTAAAATCTGTAGTAAATGCCTTATCAAAAGTTAACTCTTTCTGGTTGGAAGAATCTTCATATATTGCAAGCTTGATTTTGACTTTTCGAGGACAAGTAGACCCCTAATTTAATGATAGACTTCTTAACACCCTCTTTGTTTTGCTCTTCTTCTATTTACCAAAACCTTGGCCGCCTTCATCATGTTCTTTTTTGTAGCATCAGACAATTATGCTAGTCTCGACTTTGGTCATAGAGGCTAAGAAACACAAGATCTCCAAAACCCAGAAATGGTTTCGGGAGAAAACACCCAGAGACAACGCAATTAAATTAATTCATCGATAATTAAAAAATGCATCGATAATTAAAAAATGCCCAAGTCAAACTTAAGGAAATTGATTAATTAAAGGGAATTAATTGAGAAAAGTGAGAATGCTCTAGAAACTCACATAGATTGGGTTTGAGATGATCTAAGTCGCTAATGGAGATCTAATCATGGTCATTGCTTCACCGAGAGATTATAAGAGCAGGACGCTGGGATGGAGATAGACACATTGAGTGGGTAAGTGATCTAGGCAAATCGAATTTCTCAAAGAGCAGAGTTTCATCAAGGAAGAGAATTCAAACCAGAGACTAAGTAGTAGAGGCAGAGAAGAAGTAGCAATGTGTTAAAATTGGCAACTAGGGCCAAACTCCATGTGGGTCATCTTATTCATCACTAATAATATTATTATTAGATTCGTCTCATCGAGAGGTGTAGCATTGATCTAAAGATCATCCAATTCCGATAAGTATTTATGGAGATATGAATTTATTTTGATTACGGAATAATTACCAAGCTGACCTACAACTCATGTAGGCTCAGAAGCCCGACAGTCGCATCTATTCAATCATCAACAGTTGTGTATAAATACAGGAGGCCTTTTCCTCATTTGGACTCACTCAACTCATCTCATATCTCTCTCTCTCACTTGAGCTGAAAAAGGTCATTCGAAATCCTGCACTGGTGCGTGGCGAAATCTGGCACTGGTGCGCGGCGAAATCTTGCATTGGTGCGTGACGAAATCTTGCACTGGTGCACGACGATATCTTGGATTGGTGCATGGCGACGTCTCGGACTGGTGCACGGTGAACGACTCACCGGTAGAGACTTGACAAGTTCAATCTAGGGTTTGCTGCCCTAGTTTAGGGTTGATCTGGGGTTTGCTACTACTGATGTAAATCAGATTTATGTACTATTTCTCTCTGCTGAATTATTGAAGATAAAGGAAGATTTGATCAAAAGGTTTCCCCACATTGGGGTTTGTCCCTGGCTAGCCACCACATCTTGTGTCTTTTGTCTTGGCTTGTTTTCTGTCGATCGTTTAATGTTCTATCTGCACTTTACTTTATGTACATGTGATTGCTAATCTGTGGATAATAATAAGAAAGATAAGTAAAATGCTATAAGCATAGAACATACCATAAATTAACATGGTATCAGAGCTGAGGTGAAGACAAAGCCCGACCAAGAGCAAGAGCAATCACTGAAGAGAAAATTGGCAAGGCTATCCTAAAAGAATTCATGGGGTCCTCAACACACTTCCTTGCTGAAGACAAGCTCTATGAGAAGTTTGACTGCCACGGATGGAAGATGTCTCTCGATCTAACATTAGAAGAACAAGAAGTGTTGGACCATGTGAAAGGTGGAATTGCCGAGCCTCCATCAAATGCATCTGCTGTTGCTAGGAACAAATGGACCTAAGGGTGGAAGAAAAGGACGATGTTACATTTGCGATAAAGCAGGTCATTATGCAAGGGAGTGCCCCAATAGAAGGGACTCACACCAGGACGATGATCAAAATCCCTCTCATGGAAATCATAGGAATGGAAAATCTAATAGCAGAGAAAAAAGGAGTGCTGGAAATCAAGGAAGAGGACAACAATTCAAGAAGGCTAGAAATTCCAGAACCTGGTGCCCATCTCGGCAATGGAAGACAAAGGCTACAAGGTGGCTTTCATCAATGGAAAGAGGCTGGCATTAAGAGGGAGACTACGTCACCATATACTCCTGAACAGAATGGTGTGGCAGAAGGAAAAACCATACGATTGTGGAAGCTGTCTGTGCCATGCTTCATGATCAAAGACTTCCGAAGTTTCTATGGGCTGAAGCTGCAAACACCGCCGTATATGTACAAAACCGATGCCCTCATCAAGCATTGGGTTCCAAGACTCCTGAAGAAATGTTCATCGGTAAGAAACCTGACGTATCTCATTTTAGAATTTTTGGAAGCCCTGTATATTTTCATGTGCCGAAAGAAAAAAGAAATAATTTGGGTGCATCTGGAAAGAAAGGAATCTTCGTGGGCTATGGTGAAAATACTAAGGGCTATAGAATCTATGTAGCCGATCAAAGGGAAGTCGTGACTAGTCATGATGTCACCTTCGACGAAGATATGGCTCTCAGCAAGGTGGACAATCTTCCGACTTTGAGGAGCTCTCAAGAAGCAGACTCCAGGGAACTGAAAGAAAAGGATGATGAAACAATGCCTGATGCGGAGGAACCTATGGATCTGATTGATCCTCCTCCACATAAGCCTTCCTCTTCTAGGAAGAGGCCTTCATCGCTGAGGGGGCTACTTGATGATGTTGAAGGACATGTTGCACCCCGAGGAACCTTCCGTGAAAGTAAGAAACCTAACAGGTATCAGGGTTACTTGACCATCATGAGCACGATCATACAAAATGAGCCTTCATCATTCTCAGATGCCATCAAGCATCAAGTATGGAAGGATGCTATGACCAAAGAATATGAGTCTATTATGGAGAATGATGTCTGAGAAGTAGTTCCCAGACCCCAGGGCAAGACAATTGTTACTTCTAAATGGCTTTACAAGATAAAGCATGCAGCAGATGGAAGTACGGAAAAGTATAAGGCTCGTTTTGTTGCTCGTGGTTTCTCCCAAAAGGAAGGTATAGACTATGACTAGAGATATTTTCACCTGTTGCCAGATATCATAGCCCTTGCGGCTTCACAAGGATGGAACCTACATCAGATGGATGTCAAGACCGCGTTCTTGCATGGTTCAATCAAAGAAGAGGTCTACATGGAGCAACCCGAAGAATTTGAGATTTATGATCGAAAATCTCATGTATGCAGGTTGAAGAAATCTCTCTATGGGTTGAAGCAAGCACCCCGAGCATGGTATGAGAGGATCGATAGCTACTTGATGAAGCTGGGATTCACTAGGAGTGAAGCCGATCCTAACCTCTACTTTAAGGATGAAGACGACAAACCTCTCATATTGGTGTTGCATGTCGATGACCTCTTTCTAACAGGTGCAGACCCTCTCATTCACAAATGTAAGAGGGAGTTGGCTTCTGAATTTGAAATGAAGGACCTAGGACTAATGCACTATTTCCTAGGACTTGAAGTCTGGCAGAAGCCAAGGGAAATTTTCCTATCTCAAGGAAAATATGTGGTGATATTATTGGAAAGATTCAGTATGGTAGAGTGCAAGCCTGTAACTACCCCGATGGAACTTGACTTCAAGAAGTTAAGCAGTAGTGCTGCTAGACCTATTTTACGAAATGCTATCGAGTATAGGCAACTCGTCGGAGCATTAATGTTCTTAGTGAACTCCCATCCAGACATATGCTTTGCAGTCAACACATTTAGTCAACATATGGTTGAGCCTCACCACATACATTGGATTGGTGCCAAGAATCTGTTGAGGTATCTTTGTGGCACAATCACTTATGGGTTAAGATACACTGTCGGAGATGTGAGACTACTTGGATATACTGATGTTGATTGGGTAGGTAGTGTGGTGGACCGTAAGAGTACTTCCGGGTGCTGTTTCACCTTGGGATCTGCGTCGATATCCTGGATGAGCAGGAAGCAGAAGTCGGTGGCTTTGAGCACCGCCGAAGCAGAGTATATTGCTGCTAGCATGGCCTCCTATGAGGCAGTCTGGTTGCGAAAGCTCTTCAGTGAGTTGTTTGGATTTACATTGGATACCACCGTGATCCTATGTGACAACCAGAGTGGGATTCGTTTGTCAGAGAATCTCGTATTTCGTGATCGCTCCAAGCATATTGATATCAGGCACCACTATATTCGAGATATGGTGCAAAGAGGAGCAATAAGGCTCCAACATATCGATACAGATGAACAGGTCGCCGACATTCTGACAAAGCCCCTAGGGAAAGTCAAATTCCTGACTTTCCGAGAACAACTTGGTGTTGTTCAAAGACCCTCTGATGAGGGTCCTGTATGATGCATTGAGCTCTAGGAGCTTCGGGGGGGGTGCGGGGTACTTCTTGGAGCGACATATGACCACAGGATGATTCACCATCCCCTGGTGGTATACATGTACACCCCGTTGCGACTATGTAGCAGGATGATTAGTTCTCCTATGAGGTCTGGATGATGTGTTCTCCATGATGATTATGTAGCAGGATGATTAGTTCTCTTGTGAGGTCTAGATGATGTGTTCTCGATGACGATTTTGTAGCAGGATGATTAGTTCTCCTGTGAGGTCTGGATGATGTGTTCTCCATGATAATTATGTAGCAGGATGATTAGTTCTCCTGTGAGGTCTGGATGATGTGTTCTCCATGACGATTATGTAGCAGGATGATTAGTTCTCCTGTGAGGTTTGGATGATGTGTTCTCCATGACAATTGTGTAACAAGATGATTAGTTCTCCTATGAGGACAGGATTGATTAGTTCTCTTGTCAAGGCATCCTACTCATGCAGTCTGGGACTCATGGGAAGTACCTCTCATCTGATCAATGAGTAGGGAAATAAGGATAGGGACCATAGTAGTACTGATGGATGCATCGTTGTATCTACTGTACTCCCTATGCTAGGATGACCTTCATTGATCTGGGACCAGTGGTAGAAGTTGTACCCACTATGACATTGACTTTGGGTCAGTTGAGGACTGGTCTAGGACCAGTGGTACACACTCTGAGACTGACTTTGAGTCAGTGGAGGATGGTATGATACATCCTTGTTCGTTGATCTGGGACCAGTGGTAGGAGTTGTACCCACTATGACGCTAACTTTGGGTCGGTTGAGACTAGTTTGGGACCAGTGGTACACACTCTAAGACTGACTTTGAGTCAGTGGAGGATGATACTGGTCTGGGACCAGTGGTAGGAGTTGTATCCACTATGATGCTGACTTTGGGTCGGTTGAGACTGGTCTGGGACCAGTGGTACACACTCTAAGACTGACTTTGAGTTAGTATGATACATCCTTGATCATTTCTTCCTCTTCATAATTCGAACAAAGCAGAGCAGATCAGAACAGGGCAGAACAGGGCAGAACAAAATAGAGCAGAGCAAGCTAGATAGAGCATAGCAGAGCAGGGGTCAAGCTGTACAGGGCAGTGCATTTGATGGATGAATAATAGTGACCGACAAACAGATTGTAGATGGAGTTCTCCCTAGTTGAGAGGGAGTGTTAAAATTGGCAACTAGGGCCAAACTCCATGTGGATCATCTTATTCATGGCTAATAAAATTTTTATTAGATTCCTCTTGTCAAGAGGTGTAGGATTGATCTAAAGATCATCTGATTCCGATAAGTGTTTATGGAGATATGAATTTATTTTGATTATGGGATAATTATCACGCCGACCTACAACTCATGTAGGCTCAGAAGCCCAACAGTTGCATCTATTCAATCATCAACAATTGTGTATAAATATAGGAGGTATTTTCCTCATTTGGACTCACTCAACTCATCTCATATCTCTCTCTCTCACACCTGAGTCGAAAAAGGTCGTTTGAAATCCTGCACTAGTGCGCGGCGAAATCTTGCATTGGTGCGCGACGAAATCTGGCACTGGTGTGCGACGATGTCTTGGGCTGGTGCATGGCGAAGTCTCGGACTGGTGCACGGTGAACGACTCATCGATGGAGACTTGACAAATTCGATCAAGGGTTTGCTGCCCTAGTTTAGGGCTAATCTGGGGTTTGCTACTACTGATGTAAATCAGATTTATGTACTATTTCTCTTTGTTGAACTATTGAAGATAAAGGAAGATTTGATCAAAGGGCTTCCCCACATTGGGGTTTGTCCCTGGCTAGCCGCCACAACTTGTGTCTCTTGTCTTGGCTTGTTTTCTGTCGATCGTTTAATGTTCTATCTACACTTTACTTTATGTACATGTGATTGCTAATCTGTGGATAATAATAAGAAAGATAAGTAAACTGCTACAAGCATAGAACATACCATAAATTAGCACAATGAGATTCCAGAGTAGTTTTCAGTTCCGGAGAGGCAGTAGCAAGAGGCTAAGTTTTTTTCCTCAGTGAGGTTGCACAGGCAACTTCAAAGGAGGGTTCGATTTGGCTGGAGAGAGGATCGATAAAGTTGTTGGAGGTGTTATATTCTTTCCACGACTAGTCCCATGCATTGTACGTTATGTTGAGCGCAATGTGGGGGTCACATGGAGGGCAGTAGCCCCCACAGTTGGGGGGTTTGCAAGGGGCGGTCAGACCCAAGGATATGGTCAGAGCCAAGGATAGTGGGCGGACCTACACATGGTTTTGTGCATGGGTTTTGCACATGGTTTTGGGCATGATGGTTTTCTGCCAAGAGTATTTTGTAGATCTAGTCAAGGAAACTACGATTATGTTCTAATCCAGGGTTAAATGAATTGGGGTTTATGAATGCTTTGACATGTATATATATGTATTGTAACATTGAAAGGAATATAATGAAAAATCAATATGGTAGTCTTGGTTTTGGGGTCCATGGGAAAACCTCTGTGTATATTTGTTTTATGTTCTTGCCATTGTGTATTTTTCTGTTTTAAGCATTCGTTTGCAGGTAATTTCTATATAGGGTTAAAACCTACAAGAAGCTAATAAAAATTCCAGAAGGCCAAGCAAGTCATTATCGGAGGCTGAGTTGGGAAAAATGACAACAACAGAGCAGTGCCACAGGCAGTACGAATTGCCCTGCGCAGAGGATGACATAGGGGTGTTCAAGCATCCAATTTGAGCCCGTTTTAGAGCTGAGATTAGTGTCGGGTGAGACAAATTTTCTCACTAATTTTTGGCCAGATTATTTGTTGAGGATAGCCAGTTTGGCATCCAGATTGTACTCAGAATTTTCACTGCTGCATAATAATAATAAAGCCCTCGTCTACTTCACTAGTTTTCCCACAATGGGTTTTTCCGGGGACATTTGTCCAAAAATAACAGTGTAAATTTTATTGAGTGTGTATATCTATTTTCTAAGTTTTCAGTTTATTTTCCGCAATGTATTTTTATTGTGAAGAAATTACAGTGTGATTTATTTGTTGTTTGTCATAGCAAATAAACTACATAATTAATCAGTTAGAAGCATAAATTCTAGTTGCTGCATTTCAAGGAATTTTCACACATCATATACCTATAGTCCTTACCTCCTTAGGAGAGATGTTGGTTTCCTCTAAATCTTCATAGTCTTCTTTTCTTGGAGACATAAGAGTTTCTATTGTGCAACTGCTTTCTTCAATCAATAGATATTTCTACTAGACCTTTTTATAGTCAACAAGATTACTTTTCATAAGAATGTACACACTTCAAACAATCAATTATTTCTATAGATGAGCAAGAGCTTCCTCTTAATTTTAATCCCCTTAGATAAACTTCTATTTACTAATGCCAAGTATACTGGATTTCATAAATCACTTATTTTATCCTTAATAAGTTCTATTCGAATTTCAGACTATCATCTTCTAAACACAAAAATGAAAAGTAAACTTTTACTTCAAACCTAGCACAAGAGTGAATGTAAGATTTATTGCTTTGTGCACCTGCCATGTTCTCGCATTATCTTCAATAGTAGATATCCTTGTGATTTTCATCCTTTCATATTTTGGAACTTCTTCATCTTCAGTTGTTGATGCTTCATGTCTCTCCTTCCTCATATTGTTCTTAGGGTTCTTAGAACAATCTTTCTTGTAGTGTCCATATTCATGACATCCAAAGCATTGGACTTTTGACATATCTTTATTTCCTTGAGATTTGTTACTCGCATTTTTGTTTTGAAATCCAAATTTCTTCTATGATCTAGTTGCAAAAGCTTGACAATCTTCAGTATGAGGTTGAGTATTGCTTTTGGCCTTCAATCTTGATTCCTCTAAACTGCAAGCAACCCATAATTCCTCAAAAGTGGGAGTCTCCTTTCTAGCATAAATGCTTTTAGCAAATTCGTCTCATGTTTCAGGTAAAGTATTAATTACAGCGGTGATCATTTCAAAATCAGATATAACTTCACCAATTCCTTGAAGTTGGCCTCTAATTTTTTATATCTTCATGAAATATGAAGCTATGGTATCCTCCTTTGTTAGCCTTGTTCCATAGAGTTGATTCCTTAGAGATATCTTATGACCTGTTGTGTTGATGGAGTACAAGCTTACCAAAGTATCATAAACTTCCTTAGATGTAGACATTCTAAAACAAAAGTAATGAGATGGTCTTTGATGGATTCAAACAGAATCCTTTGATCTTTGATTTCTCCCTTATTATACTTGGCCACTTCTTGAGCATTGTTTTTATCTGGTGCTAGAACACTGCCTTCAACAAATTGCATGACTTCATTTTCAATAAGGACTAGATCAATCCTCTTCTTCCAAGTCTAGAAATTGGATGCACCTTCAAGCTTGTTGCCTTCCTTACAGATAGATGCCATTTGATCAAAAGTATTGGACATAGAGAATATAAGAGTACTTAGTTGAAAGTGAGATAGAAAGTTGCTACAAGGATGTCTTCAAGAGTGTCAATGAGTTGTGATCTTCAAGTTTCCTTCCTTCACCTTAGCTTTGATACCATGTTGAGAAACCTCTTCAAGAGTGTCAATGAGTTGTTATCCTCAAGTTTCCTTCCTTCACCTTAGCTCTGATACCATGTTGAGAAACCAAGTGCAATATAGTTTAACACGTAATTCCTCTTCTTGATAATTACTTGTGAATAATAAATGTCTTTTTATTACTTCTTATGTCTTCTTCATTGTAGGTTTTAACCCCATATAGAAATTACCTGCATACGAATTCTAAAAACACAAAAAGTAAACAATGTGAGAGCATAACACATAAAACACATATACACAGAGATTTTCCTACTGGATCCCAAAACCGGGACTACCAGCTTGATTTCCTTTCAACGTTACAATACATATTTATACATGCCGAAGCATCCAATACCATGGACCGAAAACCATCGCGTCCAAAAAACATGTGCGAAAATCATGCACAA